>PVJC01008159.1:26418-49464 GCA_004026665.1 Murina feae | reverse complement strand
ACTTATTTATGGATAATAAAGACCATTACAAAATGATAAACATAAACAAATACAGAGACAGAGCAGCCTTGAACAGACTATCATCCTACAGCTGGAAGGCTGGGGATGGTTGGGGGGGAGTTGGGAGATCAACTGAAAGACTTGCATGCATGCATAGGAGCATAATCAGTGGACACGGGAAACTGGGGGTTAGGGAGGAAGGGGGGAAGGGCAAGGGGAAAAAATGGAGATCTATCTATCATCTGTTGTAATACTTATCTATCACTTGTTGTAATACTTTAAGCAATGAAATAAAAAAAAAGAAAAAGAATATAAAAAAAAAGGAATATATATGAACTAGTGGCCCAGTGCATGAAATTCATGCACAAAATTCATGCACGGGGGGATGGTGGGGGTCCCTCAGCCCAGCCTGCCCCCTCTCACAGTCTGGAACCCCTCAGTGGATGTTCTACTGATGGGCCCAGTCTGGCAGGCGCTGTTTGTGTGTGTGTTTGTGAGTGTGTCACCACTGGGGGCCTTCCTCCCAGCTGCACCTAAGGCTTGGGGCAGTCCTCCTGTGTGTGTCTATCTGCTGGGGGCCTGCCCCCAGGCACACCGTGGAGGTTTGGAGCAGGCACCCCTCTGTTTTGATCTCTGAGACTCCTGCCCTCCCCTGCATGTTGTTCTCTTTTTTGAGCTGTGGCCAGGGCTGGGTGCTGCCTGCCTTCTCGACTTGACTGCTCCCAACTTTCTCCAGCCTCTGGGAAGCAGGAAAAACCCCTCCTGTTCACTGCCTCATGGCTGGGCCAGCTTTTCCCATTTCCTAAACCCCCCTTGGGGACTGGGAAGCAGGCAAGTGCCACCTGCACTGCTGCCTCACGGCTGGCCCGGCCTTTTTCCTGCTACCTGATCCCCACAAGGGGACTGGGAAGCAGGCAAACACCTTCCACTGTTGCGTAACCTCCAGCCTTTCCTGCTCCAGACCTGCTCATAGGTTGTCAGTTTCTGACGCGATGCCTGCTGAGCTCACGTTGCCAGGGTTACACTGCCAGTGTCCTGCCCCAATGCTATGGGCACTGCCATTTTTGTCCCAGAGTGACGGTTAATTTACATATTACTATTTTATTAGATAGGATGACACATAAACACAATAGTGTGAGAAAGGACAGAGGGAAAAAGGAGGTAGGGCAAAGATAGTGGAGGTAGGCAAAGATAAGGGAGGGCAAGATGCAGACACCTGTAATAGTATCAATAATAAAAATAAAGTTAAGTAAATAAATTAAATGCCTTACTTCCGGATCATTATATATTTTTCTCACAAATTTTATCTTTTGTTTTAATAATAATTAATTACTTATTATACCCATAGTTACAATATTACCATATAACAAAATTTAAGCATGAATAGTGTAAGACTCTTAGCTAACTACTGTTTGCTTAATATGTTGCACATGTTGAGATATCTGTACTGATTCTGTTGATATTTGAGTATAGTAGATAGGAGTAAATATTTTCTGAATTCTTGCTTGTCTAAATATGGAGCATATTGATTTTGACAGTGAAGGAGTACAATGACTTGGCATAGAATTCTGGAATTGCTGTCATTTTCCCTCAGTAGTCTGTAGACATTCTTCCAATGTCATTAGCTTCTAGGATAGCAGACAAAATATCTGTAGGCAAAGGTTGAGAAGATGTCTGTTCATCATGGAAAAAATAGGAATATTACTGTTATGGCTATGAGTAAGTCTTCAAAATTGATTTTTCTACAAGTTATTGCATTTCTTTAAACTAAAGTTTTTCTTCAGCTCAGGGGAAATTCTCTTATTTTAATTATCGTCTCTGTGATATTTTTGTAATATGATTTCTATGACTTGCATAGGATGTTTTCTTCATATGTTTTCCTTATCTTCTACTTTCTCCGCTATGAATATCATTTCCATTTGTTCAGAAAATCTTTGTGCATATTTATTAGGTTTTTCATTACTTTACTGTTGTTATTTTTCTCACAATAAAATCTTGTATTTTTTCATTTAATGTACTTCAATGAGAGAATTTTGTCTGTCTTGAACAAAATCCATCTTCATTGTTCACGTTAACATATGTCCTTAATTGAGCTGTACATATTTTATCTTCTTAACCATAATTTTAGGTTCAATAAGCCCCAGTGCCTTCTCTTAGGAATCCTTTCTCAGTGGTTAATGATAATTAGATGTGGTAGATTCTTCTCTGGAAAGCAGGTAGAGAAACAGCTGATAGAGATTTATTTCATTGCTGATATACATCGGAGAATATCATACCCTATATCAAAGGCCCTTCTCCCAACAGTGAGAGTGGAGACAATCAATCCACAAGAGCAGTTTTCCTTCACATCACTGGAAGTCAGCAGAATTTAGTAGGTCCTCCCACAATAGCATCCAGCCAAGTGGTAGGCATAATCATTTTCTGATGGAATTTACTTGCTTCTGCACACTGAACCTTCAGGCAATGATGATGTTCTCATTGTTTGCATCAGATATGAAAGAAAATCACAACCTCTCATGTGCTCTGTATCCTATTTTCACACTCCAGTCCTGCCCTCTACCAGTAGCACCCACTTCCTGGTTGTGAAAACTAAATATGTCTTCAGTCATTGCCAAGCGTCCCTATGGGGAGAAACTGTCTTTAATTAAGAACAATTGCTCTTGTGTTCTTTTTTCAGGGATGACATTCTTTATAATAAATAAAGAATTACTTAAAGATTTTTGTCTTTAAGGAAATGGCAATTTAAAATTATAAAGAATTCAGTTGTTAACCTGCCAGTGCCCATTCCCATTTCAGGCGTGTTCAGTGATAGTTCCATAGTGGAAATATCATTTCTAAGTGCTTTAAATCCATGAGCCCTGCAGGATCATTCGCAAGGCTCTCCGTGTCCAGCTATGTCAGTCTTGTCTTCTGTTCAGTTTCTTCAAATAATATCTGTAATTGGTCATGTGAATAATTGCATTCACCTTAGTTCTGGTATTTCCTCCAACTGGGACTGAAACGTGTAAGTTCCCATAACTAGTTGGGCTTCCATCGATAGGTTGACACACCATCCAGACAAGTTGTCCTATAGAAGACTCACTCTTCAGTATTTGAGAAGTCTCTGGGTCTGGGAGAAGCGCATCCACTGAAATGGAGGCTAGAGAAAATAAAGACTACGTTTATGCTCCATCCTTTGTCTGTTGAACTCTAATTTGAACATTGGTGTTTTTATCTCTTTAATATTAATTTACTGCCTTCACTCAGCTCCCTAAACCTGGCATAAAAATTAGTCCCATTTTTAGCAAAACTTTGTAGACACTTTGCTACCAGAACTTTGCATGTATTAATTCAGATGGTGCTTAGAAAAGTACCTGTCACTCAATTAGGCGTATTAGTGAAGCCACTCCATCAATAAATCTTTGAACTTTTTAATTCTATGCTAATTTCTAGGCTTTTCTAGTAAGTTAGATATTCATCAGTGTTACACAATATAACAATAAATTATTGTGAATTATTGGAGTGGTCACACATATAGACAAATGAATTTCTAATTCAGAACGGTGGTTTTCCCCTGCTTGACATATTATTACAATTCTCTTTAGCAGTAAATGCTATACTTGATGGACAGTTTTCTTCATTGCTTTATATGTGATATCCAAGGCTGCCTCTGAGTGTTTACCTGTATTTCATTTAAGAAAATGTACTCTGATATTTCATCAGGGAGTATATATCTCAAATCCCAAATAAAATATTTAAAGTAAAAATAGCACCCATGATATCCTAATATTCCACCAGTTCTTTTTTTTTTTAATAAGAGAAGTTACTGCAGCTCCTAATTATATCTCTACTTATTTGGCAATAGTCTAAGTGTTACAAGTTTCTTGGGCACTAAATTCCCTTTAAAATATTTATATCTAATTCTAGATGTGGCATATTTCAAGTTGTGAGATCCACTTGTCAATTCCTTAAAATTAGTTCCAGGTCTAAATCAAGAAAAAGTAAGCATATGTAATCTTCCATTGCTGCACTTCAATGGAAAAGACAAACATAAAGTTTTTAAATGGGAAAAAACAAAAAAAACATGTTTCTTATCAGCTAGAATTACTTACTATTCAAAGTAATATATGTGCACTATAATTAAATCTGAGTTACATATATACATGGCTATTTTATAATATTTGAACTAGGAAGACTTTTTAAAAAAATAACTGTTGGTAGGTGAAATTGATTTTATTCATACCCAGCTAAGGCATCAGTGTTCCTGATTAAGGTGGATATTGTCTATTGCCCTTAGATCTAGAGTTTCACTAATGGGTTATATTATGTTTCTCAAGTTGTCTATTTCCCCCAATTTTGTTAGTTAATATTCTTCAGAGAAACAGAATCAGTAAGATAAAGATATATATTTTGAGAGATTGTTTCACACAATTGTGGAGGTAGAGAAGTCCCACAAACCTGCTGCATCCAAGCTGGAGGTCCAGAAAAGCCAGTGATTAGATTAGTTCCATTCCAAACCTAAATGCCTTAGAAATATGAGATCCAAGAGTGTAACCTGAACCCAAACCTGGGCCCAAAGAAGCACAATGCCTGAGGGCAGGGGAAGGTGATGCTCCAGCTGAAGCCACAGAAACTGCTCACCTTTCCTCTGCCCTGTGTATTGAGGGCCTCAGTGGATTAGATGATGCCCACCTATTTTGTGAAGGTGATTTTCTTTACTCAGTTTACCAATCATGTGGTAATCTCTTCCAGAAACAAGAAATAGTATTTTACTCTTCTACCCTCCCAGACAAATACAGAAATAGTATTTTACTAATACCTAGGCAACTGTTGGCCTAGTCAAGCTGACATCAAAATTAACTATCACACACGTGCATCGAATAAAGATCACATTTGAAAACCTAAGCTTGTTGGGATAATGCATGCCACTCTACTAGGTGTACCGGTAAATAATGGCAAATCTTGTAATCAAAGAAAACATGATAACTTCAAGAGAAACATCAAAAGTGCTTTATTCAAAGTAATGTCCATCGCTAGCTACACATGGCCCCATCTTTCAGGTAATTTGTGGATACCATCCCAATAGAACTTTTGAGGCAAACCATTCAGGGACACAATTTTCCACTTCTTCGTATGTTTTGAAGTGCTGCTCAGAAAATTCATGTGCCATCGACCAGAACAAGTGGTAAACTGAAGGAGCAAGGTCTGGTGAATACAGCGGGTGGCTTAATACTTCCCAGGCAAGATCTTTTAATGTGTTTTTAACTGGTTTTGAAGTGTATGATGGTGCATCATCATGAAGCAAAATTACTTTGCTGTGTCTTCTGGTACATTCTGATCATTTCATGATCAAAGTGTGGTTCAAATTGATTATTTATTGTCAGTAGTGATCAGTATTGTTTCACTTGGTTTTAGAAGCTCATAATACACTACATCTTCCTAATCTCACTAAACACAAAGCATTGTCTTCTTTCCAAAGCAATTTGGCCAAGGTCAATGTTGATGGTTGACCTGTATCAACCTATGATTTTGTATGTTTGGGATTCTCAAAATAAATCCACTTTTCATCACCAGTCACAATTCGATGCTTTCTTTCATGCCATTGAATCAACATTTTACTGATGACTTTTCGGTTTTCCATTTGTCTTTAGTTCAGTTAATGTGGCACCCAATTTTCTTCCTTTAAAATCTTTCCCATTGCTTTTAAATGATCAGAAATTGTTTGCTGAGGAAGGGTTAATCTTTCTGCAAGTTGTTTTTGAGTTTGACACTCATCTTTATCCAATAATGCTTATAATTCTTGGTCTTCAAAAATTTTCGGTTAATCTGGACGTACTTTGTTATACACAACAAAATCATCACTTTTAAAGCATTTAAACTAGATGGAGCATGTTCACCATAAGCTTCCCAAAGTATACAATAACATTTTCTTCAAAATAAAGTAATGAATTAATATGTCCCACAAATGCTCTCTTTTTTGGCATGAAATTCAACATTTTTTAAAATACATTTTATTGATTTTTTAAAGAGAGGAAGGGAGAAGGATAGAGAGTTAGAAACATCAATGAGAGAGAAACATCGATCAGCTGCCTCCTGCACACTCCCTACTGCGGATGTGCCCACAACCAAGGTACATGCCCTTGACCGGAATGGAACCGGGGGCCCTTCAGTCTGCAGGCCAACGCACTATTCACTGAGCCAAACTGGGTAGGGCCAAAATTCAGCATTTTTAATTGTAAAAATATCTATGATGTTAACATCATGAGCAAATTTGACATATGAGGTTTTGAAGCTTGCTATCAATACGACAAAATAGCATACATAATTGCATATATATTAACAAGTGAGTAACTCCATCTATTGAAAAAAAATCCACATTATTAACTGGTTCAACTAGTATTTGCAGAATGTTGAACAAAAAGCAGCATTTAATATGTTATCTGGTAATAGTGTTTCAATATATCTCATCATCCAAATATTAAATGGGAAGAAGTGCCTTTTAAGGGTAAATGTATAAGAACTCAATAATGATTATGCCACCTCAGTGTCCCCACACGCCTGTCCCGAGACATTATAAGAATAGATTCACAGACCATTTAAAAGTAATGTACTCTGGTTACTATAGTTATTTAGGGGATGGAGTAGTCTAGAAATTATATTGTTCTTAATTTATCATTGGGACTCAAATTGTCAAATAGAATGACTGTTTTGGGCATGGTATATACCTGACTTTAGAACCAAATCCAGCCAACTACCTATATACTGTAAGCAATGGATCTGTGTATGTGAATTAAGGGTTTTAACAATAAAAATCAGAAGACAACTTCATGGATAGAACATTTTCTTAAAGATTATTTTATTCACTACACCCAACTTTGTGAGTGAATGATGAGAGGCGATTTTACCTTTGTTAAGATAAAAGTCATTCATTTAATAAGTGGTACATCTAGAACCACAAGTCATAGTTCCCCAGTCCCTCATCCCACACTGAATGATTTTAAGTTGCTTTTGACTTCTTATATTTAAAACTCTGGAATTCTGCCTATATTTATAGCTAAACACAGGCCTTGAATTATTAATCAGGTATTCCATTCTCATTATTCTCTCATTACACTGTGATTTGTTGTATATTGGGAAAGCTGTCAGAAATGTCACATTAAATGATTTCTAAACATCTCTCAATGAGGTGGATTGTTACCTACAGGATGATAGCATAATGTATATACATAACAGCTATGCCCAGAGATGAACTAGAAGTCTCTGGCAAAGTGTTCATTGTTTTATTTGCAAAAGCTGGTTGTGAGTTTTATTCAGATTTTGTAAAATACAAATAGATGATATCATATAGTGACAGAGACAGAGATCTTTTAGTCAGACAAATCTTCATTTAAATTCCTTTGCTTCCTACTGGCTGTTAGACTGAACAAGTTTGTTAATCCTGTTTCACAATTTTCCTCTTTTATAGACAGTTTAAATAATAGTTCATGGGACAAATTTAAGTATAAAATGAGATAGTTTATGTAAAATATTTATCACAATAGTTTTTGTGAAATATTCAAAATACTTTTTTTTATATTCATATCACATATCTACTCTAATAAAAGAGTAATATGCAAATTAACCATCATTCTGAAACACCTAAGCCATGTCCACCAGCCAAACCACACCCCCAGCCAATCAGAGAAGCTGTATGCAAATTAACCCAGCCAAGATGGAGGCCAGCAGCCACAGAGGTAGAACAAACAGGAAGCTTCCATTGCAACTGCCTGCATATGCTGGCTGGGCCTCTGTTCACAGCAACAATGTTTCAATTATAGAAGCCACAGAGCTCAAGCAAACAGGAGGCTTTATTACCTGCCTAGGCCTCCCCTCAAGGTAATAAAGTTTCAATTATAGAAGATAAATAAACCCCAGAAACCTGCTTCCAGCCAACCTCACTGGGAACTTGGATCAATGGGAGCTGTGGGCAGCCTGAAAACGGCCCCCAACCCCTCACCAAGGCTGGCTAGGTACCCTAGTAGAGACCTAAACCCTGAAAGAGATGTGGGAAGCCTGAAAATGGCCCTCAACCCCTCACTCAGGCTGGCCACACCCCCATGGTGTGACGGTCCCCACTGGGGGGCTTGGAAAGCCTGCAAACAGCCATCAGCCCCTCACCTAGGCTGGCCAGGCACTCCAGCAGGTGGACATCCCCGAGGGGTCCCAGGGGACTGTGAGAGGGAACAGGCTGGGCTGAGGGACTCCCCTGAGTGCACAAATTTTTGTGCACCAGGCCCCTAGTATATTTATAATTGCATGAATGCAGTAAGTTGTATGATTCGGTCAACACATCTTAAATTATTATTAAAATGTGTGAATCACTGTGCTAAGTTTTAAGAATTTGAAAGTAACGAAATGCTTGGTTTATCAGTCTGTAAGGGAGATAAATATTAATCAAATAATGATACAAATTAATGTAAAATTAGAGTTGTGACTGGTAATAAAAAGAAATACATCATGTTAAGGAATTGAGTCTTTAACATTAAAGTTAAATCAATTTTAAAAATAAGGATCTGTCCTAGCAGGTTTGGGTCAGTGGATAGAGCATTGGCCTGTGGACTCCAGGGTCCCAGGTTCGATTCCAGTAAAGCATGTAACTTGGTTGTGGGCACATACCCAGTAGGGAGTTGCAGGAAGCAGCTGATCGATGTTTCTCTCTCATTGATGTTTCTAACTCTCTATCCCTCTCCCTTCCTACCTGTAAAAAATCAATAAAATATATTAAAACAAAATAAAGATCTTACAAATTGTGTTGTGTATTTTAATATTTTCCAAGGAGCATAAAAAGTTAATAACAGCTTAAAATAAGATGCTAACATGATTATTCATGTTAAAAAGTATGTTCCTGATCAGAGCATGAGGAACAGCTGGTAGGAGGGCAAGCCTGGATGAGGAGAAGCAAATTACCAAATAATTGCAATATTCCAACCTACAGATGGTGGCAGGTTTTAGTTGTGGATACTGAGAGGATTCAAAAGATTTCAGGAAAATGTATGATGTAAATGGACTGAACTTGGTAATAAACGAATAAGGATGATGGAAAGGAGATGCCAGTGATGACATCTGCATTACTGCCTAATGAGATGAATGGTGTTGCCATTGCAATAATATCAACAGTAATTAGTAGTGATAATAATATATTTGAAAAAGAGCTTGTTAATTTAAGGGCAGAATGATCAATTTTAACCAAACTTTTGAAGTTAAATTGGTCCTTCATATATGTAACTCATAGTACAAAATGGGTTAGAAGAGAAAACAGTTGCATGTTGAGGAGGTAAAAAAAATGCCATGTTTCCAATACTCTGTGATCTCGATCTTTAAAGGAAAGTTTTCTTTTAAACAGGTATTAATAACAATATATTTGGGGGTTTGGCATATATTTAAGTACAATATGTGACAACATTGTCACAAGGGAGGTAAATTAGAATAGTATTGAAAAGTAATTGTCCAATATGTAAAATGAATAATGTTACTTGAAGGTGAACTATAATGTTAAAATCGTTATATATTTTTATTTATATAAATTATCTCTTTCTATATATATCTATATCCACTAAAGGAACCTCTAAAATAATAAAACACATAATTATAACTAATTAATAAAAAATAGATAAAATGGGATTCAAAATTTAAATTAATTCAAAAGACAGAAAGGGAGAAAAAAGAAGCATAAAGGAGTTTGGATAAGTAGAAGGCAAGATGATAAGTAGAAAGTAAGATGTAGATGGTTACACTTAAAATTAATTATCAAATCTAATAAAAGAGAAACTTGCAAATTGTCTGCACCTCTGCTACAGCCCGAGCCACGCCCACCAGACAATCAGAGCGACTGTATGCAAATTAAACCAATCAAGATGGTGGCCGCCAGCAGCCATGGAGCTGGAGCAAGCAGAAGGTTTAGTTGCCCCAGCGATGGAGGAAGCCAAGCTTCCCACCTGCCCTGGCCGGCTGTGGCTTCCACTCAAGGCAACAAAGTTTCAATTAGAACATAAATAAATCCCAGATACCTGCTTCCAGCCATGGCCAGCCTGCAAACATCCATCAGCATCTCACCAGGCTAGCCATACTCACTGGGGGGTTTGACCAACCTACAAACAGCTATCAGTCATTCAGCCAGACTGGCTAGGCACCCCAGCAGAAGCCCCACCCTGAAGGGAATGTAGCCAGCCTGAAAACAGTCCTCAGCCTCTCACCTAGACTGGCCAGGCACTCCAGAGGGACTGGCCAGGCACCCTGAAGGTGCTGTGGCCACCCTGCAAACAGTCATCTGCCCTTCACCCAGGCTGAAGGGGCTATGGACAGATGCAGTCATTAGCCCCTCACCCAGGCTGGACAGGCACCTCAGCAGGAACCCCACCCTGATCTGGGACACCCTTCAGGGTAAATCAGCTGGCCCCCACCCATGCACCAGGCCTCTATCCAATCCTATATAATCAAAGGGTAATATGCAAATTGACCCTAACAGCAGAACAATTGGGAATAACTGGTCACTATGACACACACTGAGGGGGCAGATGTTCAATGCAGGAGTGTGCTCCCACAGGGAGAGCTCTGCTCAGCCACAAGCCAGGCTGAGGGCTGCCAGTGCAGTGGTGGTGGTGGGAGCCTCTTCAACCTCCTCAGCAGCACTAAGTGTGTCCGACTGCAGCTTAGGCCTTCTTCCTGTCCACTGGCAAGTGGACATTCCCTGAGGGCTACCTGTTTGCCACCGGGATGTCTGGCTGCCAGCTTAGGCATGATCCCTAAGCCAGCAGGTGGACATCCCCTGAGGGATCCTAGACTGTGGGAAGGCACAGGCTGGGCTGAGGGAACCCTGAGTGCACCAATTTTTGTGCATTGGGCCTCAAGTATTAATAACAAAAAGTAAATGTAAATGATCTGAACACACCAATTATAAGGTAGACATTTTCATATTGATCAACAAACCAACATCCAACTACATGTTACCTAAATGAAACAGACTTTAGATATTAACCCTTTATCAGATGTATTATTTCAAATCCTTTCTTTCATTATATAGATTATGTTTCTATTCTATTGATTGTTCCTTTTGTCAGGCTGAGATTTTTATTTGATATAGTTCCACTTATCCATTTTTGTTTTCTTGCTGGAGGACTAAGAAATGTCATACCCTGCCCTAGCCAGTTTGGCCCAGTGCCATAATGCCTCAGCCTGCTGACTGCAGGGTCTGGGTTCCATTCTGACAAAGGGCATGTACCTAGGTTGCAGGTTCCTCCCTGGCGGGGGCCAGGTCAGGGCTCATGCAAGGGGAAACCAATCAAAGTGCTCCTCTCACTTTGATGTTTTTCTCTGTTTTTCCCTTCTCTTCCACATTCTCTAAAAATCAATGGAAACATATCCTCAGGTGATAAAAAAAAAAGAAAGAAAGAAATGTCATATCCTATGAAATATACATTTTGAAAATGTCCAAAGAAAGTTGTCATTTCTTCATGATGAAGGGACTGGATTCCATGTTGATGAAAACACCTTGGTGGCTGTGGTGACTGGCAGTGGTTGCAGCAGCGGGGTGATGGGGCTGGTGGCTTCCCCTGATTAAACTGGTCACCTCCCACAAAGGGCGGCCAGACTGCAGCTTAGGCCCGTTCCCCAAGGGGAGCAGGGAGCGGGACTAAGTCATCAGTAGGACACCCCCTGAGGGCTCCCAATATGTGAGAGGGGGCAGGCTGGGCTGAGGAACACCCCCCCCCCCCCAGTGCATGAATTTCGTGCACCAGGACCCTCATATTAATATACGACAAAGTTGATTTTAGAGCACAGAATATTACCAAGGTTAAAGAAAACTCTTTCATAACAATAACTGTGTCATTTTATCCAGAATACAATAAATCCTAAGTGTTTATGCACCTAATAGTAAGACTTCAAAATTCATAAAGCCAAATGTGATACAGTGCAAGGAGAAATAGAGAAATCAAAAGATATAAACAGATATTTCAATACCCTTCTCTCAATAACTGATGGAACAAAAGACAGAAAACAAAGTTATAACAGTTTTTTTTAACACAAAAAAGTTAACCTGTTTGATATTTACAAAATACTCTATTCCACAGCAATAGAATACACATGCTTTTCAAATACATATGGGGCATTTATTAAGATGAACCCTACTCTGGTCATAAAATACTCTAGGTCTCAGTAAACATTAGAAGCTTTAAGCCCTATAGGACATATCTGGCAACAATGGAATTAAAGGAGATATATTCTTTAAATTTCCAAATATTTAGAAACCAGATAAACACTTCAAAGTGACCTGTTATTCAAGAAGAAATCAAAAGAGAAATTGGAGAATATTTTGAACTGAATGAAAGTGAAAACACAACAAATCCAAATTTATAAAATGGTTTTAAAAGCAAAGTGGTATATAGGAAATTTGTGGTCCTGAAATAAACTGGAACTGTATTAGAAGATAATAAAGGCATTCATAATAATGGCCTTAGGTTCCCCCTTAAGAAACTATAACAAATTAAACCCAAGGCAATAAAATAATGGAAACCATAACTATCAGAGGGGATGTCAATATAATACAAATGGGGGCGGGTAGGGGGAATCAAGAAAACCCAAAACTGATTCATTAAGAAGATCAATTAATTGTTAAACACAAATTGCAGTATCAGGATTTGAAGCATTGACATCACTACAAAGCTTCTATACATTAACATTATATGATAACAAGGTAGTGTTCCATTATGACAATGAATACAACAATTTAACCGAAATGGGCAACATTCTTGAAACACACAAACTTCAATCAGGAAGAAATAGAGAACTTGAACATCTCTCTCTCTCTCTCTCTCTCTCTCTCTCTCTCTCTCTCTCTCTCTCTCTCTCTCTCTCTCGTTAAATTGGTCCTTCATAAATGTAACTCTTGGTTAGAAAAGAAAACAGTTGCATGTTGAGGAAGTGAAAAAATACAGATAACCAATCACAAGGCAGTGGGGCATATAACCAACCCCAAGGATGTTACTAAGGCAGAATTCTTTGAAAGAACCAATTAAAAGCCTGCATAGTATATATCTACCCCTAGACAATTAAGCATGCTCTCTTCTCTCTCTGAAGCCCTGGGTTCCTGCTCTCCTGTGGCAGGGGGTATGCTTCCTTTCTCCCCCGTGGCTTATGGCCAAATGGGACAACACACACTAATTAATGGACTTTAATTAGCTGGGATGCAGAATCACACCTAGCTGCAACATGGGGCAGAAGCTCTGGCCTGGCCTGCTTTTGGCTCTCTTGGAACCCCAGCTGCAACTTTTCTACGACTGGCTTAAGGGGCATGGGACTTTGTAACCAAGACAAAGAAGCTTCACCAGCAACCCACTTTGAGCCCCCTCCTCGCCTATTGCAGGGAATCTGTCTGTCTCTCAATAAACTTCGCTTCCATTTACCATCTTTGTCAGTGAACTCATACTTTGACTTCGGGAGACAATGAACTTGAAACCGAACAGAAAATTTGGCATCAACATCACTACCCACATATTAGGATGGCTACAAGTTAAAACACTGATTATGCCAAGTGCTGGCAAATCTCTTTGTATTAGCACAAACTGAAAACAAGAATATTCAACACCAAGTGACACAAACTGGAGTATATCCATACAACAAAATACTAATCAGAAATATAAAGGAATGAGTTATTGATACATCCTACAAATTGGGTGATTCTTGGATTACTCTATAAATAATT
This sequence comes from Murina feae, assembly GCA_004026665.1. Taxonomy (NCBI): domain Eukaryota; kingdom Metazoa; phylum Chordata; class Mammalia; order Chiroptera; family Vespertilionidae; genus Murina; species Murina feae. The sequence goes on along the minus strand of PVJC01008159.1, from coordinate 35,747 downwards.
ATGATGAGTGAAGTAACCAACTGACCAAACAAACAACAAAGAACATATACTTTGTAAGTCTACTTATACAAATTTTCTACAAAATGAAACCTTACCTCTAGTGAGAGAAATTTGGTCAAAAGTTGCTTGAAGATAAGATGGGCAGAAAGGAATTGTTAAAGGCATGAAGAAAAATTAGGGAGATGGATATGTTAATTATAATTATTTTGTTTGTTTATTTTTAAGAAAAACAATTTTAATATAATGTTACATACAATAAGCCTTAATAATTCAATAAAAATGATTTCAAAGATAATAATTTACATGCAATAAAAATTAATATTTCAAGAAAAAAGATTTTAAATATAATATTAGCAAATCTGTATTAATCCTATCTAATCTAATAAAAGAGTAATATGCAAATTAACCCTCACTCCATCACACCTAAGACACGCCACCAGCCAATCAGAGTGTCAATATGCAAATTAACCCAGCCAAGATGGCAGCTGGCAGCCACTGAACTAGAGCAAACAGAAGGCCAGTGATGGAGGAAACTATCTACCTAGGCTGGCTGTGGCCTCTGCTCAAGGCAACAGTTTCAATTATAGAATCCACAGAGCTGAAGCAAACAGGAAGTTTCATTGCCTGCCTAGGCAGGCTGTGGCCTCCACTGAAGGCAACAAATTTTCCATTATAGAAGATAAATAAACCCCAGAAACCTGCTTCCAGCCAGCCTCACTGGGACCTTGGATCAATGGGAGCTGTGGCCAGCCTGAAAATGGCCCTCAGCCCCTCATCCAGGCTGGCCACACCCCTATGGGGTGAGGTTCTCCACTGGGGGGCTTGGCCAGCCTGCATACAGCCATCAGCCCCTCACCCAGGCTGGCCAGGTACACCAGCAGGTGAACATCCCTCAAGAGGTCCCAGATTGCAAGAGGGCACAGGCCAGGCTGAGGGACCCAAGTGCACAAATTTTTGTGTACCGGGCCCCTAGTATAGTAATAATCAGCAAATAAGCAAATGATCATCACACCTCACACCCTTGCACCAGGGTTGGGAACCTAATGCCAGGTTAGGGAACCTGAGGCTGTATCCCTTGCTCGACAAAGCATGATGGAGAACCTAAGGCCATGTCCCCCACTCCAGCAACAGGGCCAGGGAACCTGATGTCGGGCTGAGAGACCTGAGACAGCACTCCCCCCAGCAGGGTTTGACAGGAGAATGGAGGCTGTGCCTCCCATCTGATGGGGCTTGACAGGGGATCTGAGGCTGCACCCCAGCCCTGTAGAACTTAACAGGGGTGGGGCTAGCTGGGTTTGTGCCCGGCACAATTTTGAGGTGAATGCAGGTGGGCAGGTACTTGACTCTGGATCTCTCAGAGTTCCTCAGACTGACAGGAGGGAGATTTTCATATTCACTTTATTAATTTTCTTTCATCTTTGACACTTCTATTATAGAGAAAGGGCAAATAGCAATATTAAAATATTTGCTCTAATTAATTCCCTTTTAATGTGCATGAATTTCATGCACTGAGCCACTAGTATAAGTATATCACAAAAATTGTAAGAAATATTAAAAATCTGAAAATAACAGGATTATTTCTATTATATTCTAAAATATTTCTTCCCCTGGCTCTATTTTGGTTCATTAGTTTATGTTGTTCATTATATTCCACAAATGAGTGAGATCATGTGATATTTATCTTTCTCTGACTGGCTTATTTTGCTCACCATAATGCTCTCCAGGCCCATCCATGATGTTGCAAATGGCAAGAGTTCCTTCTTTTTTACAGCAGCATAGTATTTCATTGTGTAGACGTACCACAGTTTTTTAATCCACTCATCTACTAATGGGCATTTAGACTATTTAAATCTTAGCTATTGTAAATTATGCTGCTAAGAACATAGGGGTCCATATATCCTTTCTGATTGGTTTCTTATTTCTTGGGATATATTTCTAGAAGTGGGATGATTGGGTCAAATGAGAGTTCCATTTTTAATTTTTGGAGGAAACGCCATACTGTTTTCCACAGTGGTTGCACAAATCTGCATTCCCACCAGCAGTGCAAGAGTATTCCTTTTTCTCTGCATCCTCTCCAGCACTTGTCATTTGTTGATTTGTTGATGATAGCTACTGGGGATATGCCCAGAACCAAGGTACATGTCCTTGGCCAGAATCAAACCTGGGACCCTTCAGTCCACAGGTCGACGCTCTACCACTGAGCCAAACCAGTTAGGGCTTGTTCCTTTTCTTAAGGGAAGTGCTTTTTTATTTTTTCCCATTGAGTATGCTGTTGCCTGTAGGTTTATCATATATAGCCTTTATCATGTTGAGATATGCTCCCTCTATTCCCACTATGCTGAGAGTTTTTATTAAAAATTGGTGTTGGATTTTGTCCAATGCTTCTTTCTGCATCTATTGATATAATCATGTGATTTTTGTCTTTCAAATTGTTTATGTGATGTATCACGTTTATTAATTTGTGACTATTGTACCATCCTTGCATTCCTGGAATGAATCCCACTTGATCATGGTGTATGATCTTTTTAATATATAGCTGGATGTAATTTGCTAATATTTTTGATGATGTTAGCATCTATATTTATTAGGTACATTGGCCTGTAATTCTTTCTTTGTAGTGTCTTTATCTGGTTTTGGAATTAGAATAATGCTTGCTTCATAAAAATAGTTTGGAAGTGTGCCTTCCTCTTGGATTTTCTGAAATAGTTTGAGGAGTATAGGTGTTAATTCACCTTTGAATGTTTGGTAAAATTCCCCTATGAAGCCATCTGGATTTGGGCTTTTGTTTGATGGGAATTTTTCAATTTTAATTTTCCTATTTTAACAGTTTCTATTGGCCTATTTAGGTTTTTTGTTTCTTCCTGATTCAGTTTTGGGATATTGTATTTTTCTAGAAATTTGTCTATTTCATCCACATTGTCCAGCTTGTTGAAATACAGTTGTTCATAGTATTTTCTTACAATCCTTTGTACTTCTGTGGGGTTAGTGGTTACTCCTCCACTTTCGTTTCTGATTTTATTTGGGTTCTCTTTCTTTGTTTCTTGATGAGTCTGGCTAATGTCTTATCAATTTTGTTTATCCTTTCAAAGAAGCAGCTCTTGCTTTCATTGATTTTTTTTGTCTCTATGTTATTTATTTTTGCTTTAATCTTTATTTTTTTTCCTTCTACTTACTCTGGGCTTTTTTTGTTGTTGTTGTTCTCTTTCTAGTTATTTAAGTTGCAGGGTTAAATAGTTTAGTGCTGATTTTCTTGTTTTTTTGAGGTATGCCTGTAGTGCTATAACTTTCCTCTCAGGACTGCTTTTGCAGTGTCCCAGAGATTTGGGGGTTTTGCGAGTTCATTTTCAGGAATTTTTTGTTATTTCTTTCATTATCTTGTTGGTCACCCATTCATTGTTTAATAATATGCTATTTAGCCTCTATGTGTTTGAATGTTTCTGGGTGTTTTTACTCTAGTTGACTTCTAATTTCATTCCACTGTGATCTGAGAAGATGCTTGATATGATTTCAATCTTCTTTAACTTGTAGAGACTTGTTTTATGAATGATCCATGTGCGCTTGAGAAGAATGTATATTCTGCTGCATTGGGGTGAAATGTTCTGTAAATGTCAATTAAATCCATCTGATCCAATGTGTCCTTTAGAGTCTCTGTTTCCTTGTTAAGTTATTGTCTGGACAATCTATCCACTGCATCAGAGATTTATTAAAGTTCTCTATTATGCCTGTATTATTGTTGATCTCTCCATTAAAGTCCTCTAGAAGTTTCTTTTATATATTTAGGTGCTCCTATGTTGGGTGCATATATGTTTAACAGGATTATATCTTCTTGTTGGATCAATCCCTTTAGTATTATGTAGAGACCTTTGTAGTCTCTTGTGATGGTCTTCATTTTAAAGTCTATTTTGTTGGATGTGAGTATTGCTATTCCAGCTTTTTTGTTTTTTTGTTTTTCATTTGCGTGGACATTTTTTTCCCATCCTTTCAATCTCATCCTGTGAGTGTCTTTTGTTTTGAAGTGGTTCTCTTGTAAACAGCATATAGGGGGGTCATGTTTTTGTATCCATTCTGTTACCCTATGCCTTTTGATTGGAGCATTTAGTCCATTTACATTTAGGGTTATTACTGACAGGTGCTTATTTATTGCTATTGTATTTCTGTATGTCTAGGTTTCTCTCTCTATTTCTTCTTCTCATTACAGTAATCCCTGTGACATTTCTTGTAATTCTGGCTTGGTGGTGATTGACTTCCTTAGCCTTTTTTTTGTCTAGGAAGCTCTTTATTTGACCAACTATTTTGAATGATAGCCTGCTGGATATAATAATCTTGATCTCAGATCCTTACTTTTCATTACCTTGAGTACTTCATGTCATTCCCTTCTGGTCTATAGAATTTCAGATAAGAAATCAGGTGTCAGCCTTATGGGAACTCCTTTGTCAGTAAGTTTTCTTTTTCTCTTGCTGCCTTTAAGATTCTCTCTTTGTCTTTAATTTTTGGCATTTTAATTATGATGTGTCTGGGCATGAGCTTGTTTAGGTTCTTCTTGTATGAGGTTCTCTGTGCCTTCTGAACTTGTGTGACTTTTTCCTTTACCAGGTTAAGGAAGTTTTCTGCCATTATTTCTTCAAACATGTTCTTTCTCCCTTTCTACCTTTCTGCCTCTTTTGGCACACCTGCTATTCTATATTGTTATATTTCACATTGTCCCACAGCTCCCTTAAGCTGTTCTCCTGTTTTTATGTTTGTTTGTTTGTTTTGATTGTTTTTCTTTTTTTTGGCTTTCTGATTGAGTGATATTTTCAATTCTGTCTTCTAATTCACTGATTTGATCCTCAGCTTCCCCTAATCTGTTGTGTATTTCTTCTAATGTGTTATTTGTGTTATGCCATTTTCTATCTCAGACTGTTCTTTTTCATAGTTACTATATCTTTTTTTTATGCTGTTGAGCATCTTTATCATCATTACTCAGAATTTTGTTTCTGATAAATTTCTTATCTCTGCTTCATTTATCTCTTCTTTTGGAGAATTCTCTAGTTTTTTTCCATTTGGAGGTTGTTTCTTTGTCTCATCATTTTAGCTTTCTCTTTGGGTTTGTGATTATGTATTACATAGATCCTCTACACCTCTCAATCTTTACTGCAGGATGGCATTTTTGACTGATTATATTAGGCAAAGACTCAAAGCCTCCAGAGATAACTTCTGCTTACAGATTGGTAGGATTTCAACTCACATTGCCCCCCAGGCAATCGTCCATCCTCGGGTGGGTGTGATGAGTTTTTTCAGCAGGGTAGGGCAGTTGCTACTTCCTGGAGGCTAATTGTTATTTTAAAACTCCTAAGTGGCCTCAGGGCAAGGTGTTTTCCAATAGGGTGTGTCAACTGTCTTCCCCCAGGCAAGGCAAATGTTTATGTGGAAAAGATGTCCTTTGCTGCATGAGGGAATAACTCTGGCCAGGAAATTTGTGGTGTCTGCCTCTGAGCTCTATCCCCTGAATCCCCAGTTCTGGCTTCTGCCCTCACAGCTCCAGTCCACTTCACCTTCCCTCTGGCAGAGCACAAAGTTGGGTGGCTCCACAAGGAATTTTGTGCATTGGCCATTTAAGAGGATGCCTGAATTTTCAGCTGTTACTCTCTGGTGAACAGTGTCCCACCAGTTTTCATAATCAGATGTTATGTGGGTACCCTCCTCAGTTTTGATGCTGTCTACTGAGGGGCCCAGCTTGGGGATATGATTCCAGAGTTCTCGAAGGCAACCCCCCACAGTTGAAATATCTCCCCAGGATTTCAGTTGCTGTCTGTGGGCACCCAGCCAGTCCTTTGGCACCTCCACCCCTCCTACCAGTCTCTATGCAGTCTCCACATTTGGTCCTTAGGTGTCAGGATTCTCTCCTGTGAGTTTTCCATTGATTACTCAGGAAGTTTTTCAGTATTTTAGTTGTAATACCACTTTAGTCCTGGGAGCATGTCCATGCAGCATCCACTTAATCTGCCACCATTTTTAATCCAGAATGCACTTTTTCTATTCATTTTGTTGATAGTTTCTCAATGTATACATATATAAAATTTATTAAATAGATACACTTTAATGCTTGCCAAAATCAAAAAGAGCTCCTAATTTTAAGGAATTCTGTTCATCAGGACATATCACAAAGACAGTTGGAAAAGGGGATAAAGGCTAAGGACTTGTTTAATTAGTACTAAGTGCCATCATTAGCATGATAATTTCCAGTTGGAGGTGCGGAATCTTACCACAGGCAAATAGCTGAACCAGCTCTAGGGAATGAAAACTATGTAGCCTTAAGGACTGTGGTGTACACCAGTGTTTCATTATGGGTAACAAGAGAATGGAATAAAGAGAAAGGAAAACATTGTTAGATGCAATAATCTCATTATTATTGTTTTTTTCTTTTTCTCTGTTCTTGCTCCAAACAATTTATACTGAAGGCTTAAACTTTAATGTGATGTCCAGAGCTGTGAGCTTATTACCATCATGTGTTTGCCAGATGTTGGTCCATCCAAAGATATATGACATAGTTTATTATAATATTTTTATTAAAAATATTTACTCAAAGAATAGAATAATTTTCTCTTATGAGGAATAATTAATCTATAATTAACAGAATAATTATTAACATGTGGATTGCACAGATATTGAGAATTAAAATTATCATAAACATATCTCAAATACTAGCTTTTTCACATCAATAAGAAAAAACAATTTTACACAATGTCTATTAAGGATGGTCACCATTAAGATGTACATCATATATTATATACTCATTCTCCTGTATTTTTAAAATCACAATTTTATATGATACACAGTTCTAGTGATACCAAAAAAATGTGGGTGTTGTTTGAGTCTGAGTTCTTGTCTCATGAAAATCAAAAAATGCAGTCACAAACAAAAATGATAAATGGAACCAAAGTTTATTGGGAGAAGCCAGTCCTAGAAAAGGTGTAGCTGGGTTCCTAGAGCAAGCCAATGACCAGGGCTTCTTTTCCATGTTACAGTGGGAAGTAGTTTAGTATCCAAGGTAATTAAAGTCTATTAGTCCTTGTGTGGAGGCCCACATGGCCATAGGCCATGTGGATGCAGGAATGTGCTCCCCTGCCACAAGAACCCACTGCGTGTCAGGCAGAAGAGAGAGGTTGCGAGGAAGTGTGCACCATTTAAATTTAGGGGGAGGGTAGTCTTGCTAGCTCCTAATTGGTCTTTTCAAAGAATTCTGCCTTGGCAGTATCCTTTGCTGGCTTACTGCCTTGTGATTGGTTATCTGCACACTGCCTGTTTTAGCAATACCCATACATTTTAAAGTGCATGCCTCTCTCCTTAGCCCCTCCCTTGAGCCCCTCCAGTTGGGATGCCTTAGTAACTCAGCCTCATTTTACTTCCTCTCCTCCTCCACAGTCCTTGTCCCCGTCTACCTAGCTTCCTTCTGTCTCCTCATTAGTAATAGAAATAAAACTATTTCATGAAAACAGAACAGGATAAGACTATGAGTTTTATACATTATCTTGCCAACATTTATGTGGAAGGCTTTCTTCATAAACCTTGCGTATACATGGTAAATTTTCTAACTCAGTGGACTAAGTATATATCCAGAAAGCATATTATAAAAGTTTAGGACACTCCCTTTCACCTGACAAGTATATGTTGTTAGGTTTCCTCACTGACCTAATTATGTATCCCTTTCTTTTACATCACAAGTCTTCTGTAGCAATAAGAGCAAACAGCCCAAAGGTTCCTGACTGATCAGTGAATGTCCCCAGCAAGCAAGACCATGTCAACATCCATCTTACATAATTCATGAGCTTGTAAAATGTGGTGACATCCAGGAGCTGCTTCTATGTTACTGCTTCCTACGTCCTTTAAAGCATTAAAGTTACCTTGAATGCACATTTGGAGTTCTTCTTTACACACAGCAGAAAAAACAAACACAATTTCAGCATTATTCTTTTAGAGAAAAAGAACCTTCAGAGAAAGCAGCGATTCCGCCCTCTGTGAACCGCATACAATGTGAAGATCCATTTAGAAAAATGCATTTTGACAGCTCTCTCAGGCCTTGAACCGGAAGAACCTGTTATCTCAGTGCTTAATAAAATTACTGATGGGTGTACAGTGAGGGAGATGTGTGACTGGGAGGGAAAGAGTGACTGAAAAAATAATGGAAACGTGAGAAAACAGAGCAATAAACAGAGGAGATGAAGGGAGAATGCTTAAAGGAGGAATACAGGTACATAGCAAAAAATCTACTCTATAAAAGCGAAATAGTAAAATTAACCGTTTCTCTGAGATGGGGTAAGCCACACCCACCATCCAATCAGAGTGGCTATATGCAAATTAGCCCAGCCAACATGGAGGCCGCCACTCACGGAGCTGAGTAAACAGCTGTTTCCATTGCGGCAGGAGCGAAAGGGAAGCTGCGCCCGCTCAGCTCAGCTCCGATTAAACTGGCTCTAGCGAAACACACCTTTGAAACAATGTAACAATCATAGAATCCTTGGGAGCTGAAGGAAAGAGCAGCCGGGGCCTCACCAGTAAAAGTAACAATTGTTTCATTATAGACGCTGCGAGGTGAAGCAGAGGAGGCTTCCTTAGTTAGAAGGCCGCCTTAAAGGAACAGTGTATCAATTATAGGATATAAACAAATGCCAGGCCTTAAAGGAACAGCATCAATTATAGGAGAGAAACCATAAAAACCTGCGTCCAGCCAGCCTTGCAGGGACGTTGGGTCAATGGGAGCTGTGGGCAGCCTAAAAGCCCCTCACCCAGGCTGGTCAGGCACGCCAGCAGCTGGGCATCCCCCGAGGGGTCCCAGACTGCGAGAGGGCACAGGCCGGGCTGAGGGACCTCCCGAGTGCACAGAGCGGCTGCAGGGCGGGACAGCGCAGGACCCAGGACCCATGAGTGGGAAAGAGGCGGCAGGGTTGGAGGGCACTGCAAAGTGGGTAAGAGGTGGCAGGGGGTCGGCGGCCTGCTTGGCAGCTGTCCAGGCCCTTGGAGGGGCATTGGGGAGCGGGTAAGAGGTGGCAGGGGGTCAGTGGCCTGCTTGGAGGGCTTCCCAGGCCCCTTGCAGGGCACCAGGAAGTGGGAAAGCAAGGTGGTGGGACGGGGAGCGGGAAAGAGGCGGCAGGGGGGGTGTCTCGGCCTGCTTGGTGGCTGCCCAGGCCCTTTGTGGGACACCGGGGAGCGGGAAAGCAAGGCTGGAGGGGCCGGGATTCTGCTTGGCCGCCCCCCAGGCCCCTTGGCGGAACCGGGAAATGGGAAAGGAAGGCAGCAGGGACGGTGAGTGGGAAAGAGTTGGCAGCCTGCTTGGCAGCTTCCCAGGTCCC
>PVJC01008159.1:15860-26318 GCA_004026665.1 Murina feae | reverse complement strand
GGCGACACCGGGAAGTGGGAAAGGAAGGCAGCAGGGACGGTGAGTGGGAAAGAGTTGGCAGCCTGCTTGGCAGCTTCCCAGGTCCCTTCCAGGGATCAGGGAGCAGGAAAAGGCTGGCCTGACCCCAAGGCAAGGTTTTCCCTGCTTTCTGGTGGCTGGAGGAAGATGGGAAGTAGGCAAGCTTGGGAGGCAGGCAGCACCCAGCCCTGGTCACAGCTCAAAAAGGAGAACAACATGCAGGGGAAGGCAAGAGTCTGAGAGATCAACATAGAGGGAATGCCTGCTCCAAGCCTGGGGTCAGGCCCCCAGCAGGTAGACACACACAGGAGGACTGCTCCAAGCCTCAGATGCGGCTGGGGGCAGGTCCCCAGTGGTCACACACACACACACACACACACACACACACACACAAGGCGCCTGGCAGACTGGGGCCATCATAGGACATCCACTGAGGGGTCTCAGACTGTGAGAGGGCACAGGCTGGGCTGAGGGACTCCCTCTACCCCGAGTGCACAATTTTTTGTGCACCGGGCCCCTAGTCAGTAAATAAAAATCTGAGTCCAAAATCAAGGAACACACAAGGATGGCCATCTACACAAAAATGCATGTCTAATAAATTTAATTGTATCATTTGTAACTTCCTACCTTGTTTCAGACAAGATACGTCTAGAAAGCATATTTCCCCACCTCTATAGATACTTAACCCTAGGTGCATTGTGCTCACTGGAAGAAATTTTTCTCGTATAAATTCAGAAAATATCAAGATGCGAAGTTGTAGATAATCATACTGATATAATCCCAATACAGTATACTCTGTACCATTTAGTGTTCAAGGCAGAAAACAGAAACCACTCTATGTAAAAAAGCATTTAGCATTAGAATTAGGTGCTTACAAAATTGTTAAAAGGGCAAAGGAGTCTGTTCTAGGGTGGGGCTCGAAAGTAATCCTGAGAAGAATCTAGATAGCCCTCGATAGCAGAAAACTAAAGTGACATCGGAGGCTGTAACCCATGGAGTAAGTGGTATGATAAGGACATCACTGCTTATTTCAGAGAGCTGAAGAATGAGAACTGAGTCCCGTTGTAAGAGAACCACAACTTTTTGAACGAACAGGGGTAGCCAGAGTTGAAGGAATAGGGCTTTCTTGGCTTTGCCTTCCAAATCTGATGACAGCACATTTAATTGGTGAGCACTAATTCCTCTCTAGAATCCTAGATGCAGGGGGTCTCAGAAAATGTAGTTTTAAGCATTCTTAGACCCTCAAATCAAAGATAGATAAAATATGTCAGGTAGATAGGTGATATATAGATAAATAGATAGATATTACTTCATTTTACATCTAGCAATTTAAAGTGAAAAACCCAGGAATTACCTATACATAAGGTACTCAAAACATTCAGAGTTCTTTGGGAGAACACTAACATTTGTGGCCAACACAAAGTGAGACGAGATGGCATATATGGGTGACACATGGCATCATGTAATTTCTGTTCTAGGGACTTTAATCTGGTCATTCCATGATAACATTATGGGCTCAGGAAACACTTCAGTTTTTGTTCATTTAAATATGCAACCCTGCAATCCTTAGGGAAATATGAAATTGATTTTCAAATTTGGTGATTCTGATAATTAACATATCTCAGACTTCATATTGAAATCTGGGGTGCAGGGAACAGATATCCCCCTAAAGTATATTATTTGAAAATATTGAATGAATGTTGCATCTTTCCCACACTTGCCTAACTTTTCTCCTCAGGATACATGACATTTTAATAGGAAATGCATTTCAAAGATGCCTGTTCTCATAGAAAATTAACTAGCAAAGCCTTACATGAATTAGCAATACCCAGTGTGCAATAAGGCATAGGTCCCCAATAGATTTGCCATTCTCATGTTTTATTCCTTTCTTTAAAGAAGAAAATATAAAGTAACATTTTTATAGACTCATTAGACTTTATGAACCAAAGTAATTCCTTCTAAAAGTATTTTTTAAGTAAAATACTCTTCATCCCTAACAATGTTTAGATCCTCAAAACCTCCCTTCTCCATAATAAGGTAAATTTCTGGCTTGTTTTTCAACTTGTCTAATTTCTCTCCTCTTCACAAATTCATCCTAAAACATAAATCTAATTCTTTCACTTCCATGTTTAAATTTTACTAATTTTAGTATTTTACGTTCTGTATCTCTACTTTAGTCCACTTTTTTTAGAAACTGTCACTCTTGTCACAACTTCCCCACCTTTCCTTGTCACAGTCATTTTAAAACATTTGTAAACATAATGTTTTATGTTGCCACCACATCATTTTTTATTTTTGTTTCACATTCTTCTATGAACACACATTTTCTTATGCTCATTTTACCTACAATGTCTTTTTTCTCCATCTCTCATTATTGACTTGTGTTTATCCTTCACAGAGAGCTCAAATGTTACCTTCTCCAGAGATAAGTAGGACTTACCTCACTAGGAGTGAGGGATTTTTCATCTGATATTTAAAAGATTAATTCAGGGTCTCATGGCATTGTTTCTATCCCTTGCTATGTTACAAACTAATGAAGGTAAGAGAGTGTATATGTTTGTGCCTCCATAGCGCTAGCATCCTGAGTAGACATTAAGTTATTATCCATTGAATATATATATTCCTGAATCCATTTCAGAGAAAGAAACTATTTTCTGTTTATTAAAACCATGAAAACAAATTCAGTCAGTCTTCTTTGTACCCTTTCCTTCTTCTGACAACCCACAGAGAATAGCTCAAAGCAGTTTTGCAATTTTCTAAGTAAGAAATAATTCATACATGGGCTCTTTCTTACTTCACATAACCTACTTTGTTGATTTCTGAGCTTTCATTACGAATCAGAGTTCAAAGTTTTCAAATTTATTAAGAAAATTATATGGGGGATTTTATGACAAAATCAATGCACTATCAGCTTTCAAAATAGCATTTTACAAACTACACAATTGTATATCTGTGCCAATTCAATTTATCTGTTTTTAAAGAAATATTTAAAATAGGTTATTATTTTATATATATATAATAGGTTTATTATATTAATTTTTAAGATATGAGACTTCTTGTGAAAGCTTAAAAAATAAATAAAAAGAAGACCTTTCTATTTTGATTCAAGAACACTGAGGGGTAACAGAACAGCCAAGCGACTTTTATGCATGCGTTTAAACATAACCAATGGATGCAGAACACTGGGGGGTTGAGGAGGTGGGGAGAAGGGCAGGAGAAAAAAGAGATATATGTACTAATATTTGTCAAACTGTATGTAATAAAAAAAAATAAAAATAAACAAAAATAAAAAAAGAATTAAAATAGAGCCCCAACACACACACACACTCACACACTCACACACATGCTCATACATATGTATTACTTAACACAAATTACTTGAAACATTTGACCTGCAATAATATAAAATTATTCATAATAACCTACATGAATTATAGTGTTTTTAAATTATGTTGTATAATATGAAAAATTGAAATAATATAAAGATATGACTTTGAGAGTCAGATTTATTCTATTGTCAGTCACCTAGAATGTTGAAAGTCAGTTTGCACAGTGGAATGCTGAACTCAAATATAATGTGATTTAAATACAAGAAAAAAGAAAATACTAAAGGTTGCCTTGATTGAACAGTTATTTAGGTATTAGATTGAGACTTAGAAGCTGGACATTTTATGCAGGACAGCATTATAATTTGGAAATTTTGGAGCCTTTTTTTTATTGCTTAAAAAGTTACAAAGAGTAGTATATATGTCTCTTTTTATTTTCCCCCTTGATCTTCCCCTCGCCTCCCCTACCCCCCAGTGTTTTGTGTCCATTGGTTATGCTTATATGCATGCATACAAGTCCTTTGGTTGATCTCTTACCTCCTCTCCTCCCGCCCCGAAACCCTCCCTTGCCTTCCTGCTGTAGTTTGACAGTCTGTTTGATGCTGCTCTGCTTCTGTATCTATTTTTGTTTATCAGTTTATAATGGCCCTAACCAGTTTGGCTCAGTGGAGCCTTTTTGTTGGTTTGTTTTTATTTGAAAAGTAAGATATAATCTTTTTACTTCCATTTAGAGAATTTTAATGAGACTCTTCTCTCTTCAAGGGCTTCCTTAGGATATTATTTCCCTCACCAACGTATATGGCCACACATATAGATAGTCGTTATTCGTACCAGAATGACCCAAATAGCTCATTAACCTCATTAACCTGCAAATTCTCTCCCCTACACCATGTTGTGATTGTGTAATATTGCAGATGTGATAGGCATTTCCTTATTTCAATTTTTAAAATAAATGTCAGTTGTCATCAAAATAAACTCCAAAGTTCTCCTGGAATAGAAATCTTTTCATGACTCAGTCTTACATATGTTACCCAGCCTCCATGCTTACCACTTTCTCTTTGATTCTGTTGAGCAGTTCAAAAATATGTTTCCCACTGATCCCAAACAGCTTTTCAACTATTTGTTTTGTAAAGAGTTAGAAAACAGCCATACACTTGGCTCAAAATAATTAGGTACTAACAAGTTATTCTTATTTTTTTTAAAAAAAGACCCTCGATGTTTTATTTTGGGAGAAAACATAATTAGTTTGTTTTAAATCAAATTCAATCACTCAATTATTTTACAAATGTATATTGAGCACATATAATAGGTCAAGCACAAGTTAGCCTTTAGAATTCCTAGACCAAAACACAAACACACACACAAATTAACAAGCAAACAAAAAACACAAGAAAACCAGTATCTGAGGAGGACAAAGAAGTTGGATTTAGTGGTCAGATTAAGAGGCCAATGTGTCCTGAGGGAGCTTCCTTTGAAGACTCAATGTTTCTTCCTTTCTCAAAACTAGGAATGGTTTTATTTGTTTAGTTTATTTCATGTACATATTGCTTTATTTAGTTGTTGAATGTGTGTCAGTGATATTAAGAGGAATTAACAGATTTGCCAATGAAAGTAAAGACAGCCTTCTCAGCCCTCACTAGGGTCAGAAATGATGAGAAAGGCTGACAGTTTCCAAATTCAAGATAAGGACAGTAGGGAGATAAGTGGAGACCCAAAAAAAAGCTGTGAAGAGCAAGGTGACCAGAGAGGAGGCTGCAGCACAGATTGAGCTAGGAGTGGAATTAAAAAAAAAAAAAAAGACAGAAAGGGAAAAGATAAACTCTTCAAGTTTGTTAGAGGCAGGTGGTATTGAAAGTAAAGTGTAAGTCAAACCTGGGTTCTCCTTGAGCAAAAAAAAAAAAAAAAAAAAAATCCCTCTCCAGCTCCATCCATTCCATTCCCTTCTTGCCTGATGTGTTTCTGTTGAGAAATCAGTCGCTAGTCTGATTGGGGAGAACATAATGCTATGTGAAATTAGCCAGTCAATGAAAGAAAAATACCACATATCCTCACTCATCTATGGATAATAATAACCATTATAAACTGGTGAACAAAAATGGATACAGAGGCAGAGCAGCATCAAACAGACTGTCTAATTACAGCAACAAGGACAGGAACATTGTGTGGGGGGGGTGGTAACAGATCAGCCAAGGGACTTTGGTGCATGCATTTAAGCATAAATAATGGACACAAAACACTGGGGGGTAGGGGAGGTGGGCGGAAGGGCAGGGGAAAAAAGAGATATATGTACCAATCTTTGTAAAACCTTATGTAATAAAAAAAATAAAAATTAAAAAAAATCCCTCTCTATAAACATAAAGTTCTATTTCTGCATTCATGATTTCACACAGCATTACCTGAAAAATCTCACAAGCACGACTAGACTCTAGTATTCAAGATATCTAAAGTAGGTCACTTTGAAATAATTCTTTATACATGTCTTTCTAGTTCATTCAGAAATCACTGTGATAAAAATAATATAAGAATCACAAATAGCTGAATGCCCAGCTGTTCATGAAAGTTCATTTTTTGCCTTCCTATGTGTTTGACCATATGAGTAAACTCTCTAAATTGAGGGAATCCAGGAAAAGTGACATTCCATTTGCTGACTTCTGAGTTGTGTTGTTTATAGTTTACAAATTTGTTTAATTTCATAGGTGGAATTTCACAGTCAATAAAATGATGAGGAATGCAAATGGCATGATCCTTTGTTAAAAAACCAACCACTTTCTCCTGTATATATAATAGGTCTTACTTTCTTCTTTGGGATTTGCATTTTAAATGATTAAGGATCCAGTAAGACAGCATGAAACCTCATTAAGGAAGATATATCTGCAGGCCTCTACCTGAAGGGAAAGTGGTGATTTTTCCACCTCATAGCCCTCAGTTTAAATACCTGCTGATTTGTTTTATCTCTGCTTACTTCAAAGTATTTCAGCCACATTAATGCAGTTTTATGCTATAGAAACCGGCAGAATACAAAATCAAGCCCTTAGCTGTAGCCTAAAATAAACCGAAGAATGTTTCATTTACAAAACTTCTACTTTCTATGGCATTGTGTAACATATCAGTGGTTCACTAAGGGGTTCTCTTGATGCTAAGTTAAGAGGGATAAACCTCTGTGATTGTTAAATTCATTATGGAAACTAACAGCAGATTTGCTTTTAAACGGATGTGGTGTTTTCAGCTGCTGCTTTGAAGTAAGATGCTGAGAGCCATAGGGGAGGCAGATATCATATATTTTCACAGAACATATAGCAAAGGTGGTGTGATAAGTAAGGCTTACCAAGGCATCCTCCTGCAGGTAATAATAGTCTTATAGTTAGTACATTGCAACAAAGTTAGGCAACAGCATCATAAAAAGCAATATTGATGCATAAAGGAATTAGGCAAACGTTGTCAATGAAGCATAACATCTCATTAATATTTACCTCCAGCAGGTCCTTACAGTCCCAGGCATTGATCCAATCATTTGCTTGCCTAA
The DNA here is from genome assembly GCA_004026665.1 of Murina feae. NCBI lineage: Eukaryota > Metazoa > Chordata > Mammalia > Chiroptera > Vespertilionidae > Murina > Murina feae. Next base: position 19,451 of record PVJC01008159.1, on the reverse strand, counting down.
GAATTTTCCACCTCCGGTGCAGTTCCTTACTCTTTTCCGAAACACCCACTCTCTTCTACAGAAACACTTTATGTTCTTCCTTTTACTGGGTAGATTTTGAAAAAAGAAGTGGGAGGCAATTTTCAGCAAAAGACATTTTGGAAGAGTTAATGTTGCATGTACTAGAAAAGCACTCAGAATCTCTGCGCTGCTTTTTCACCTGAGTCAGCCATAGAAGGGTTAACTCAAGCATGGCAATCCTACTGACATTATAGGAGCCATTTCATAAGCAACAGTGAAAAGAATAGTCATTCTCAGAATTGTGCAGTGTTTGGTCCGAGTGAGTTTGGGAATATGAGACCAGAAGATTCCTCTGTAGATTCCACTGAGAAGTAGACATTTTCTATTCCATTACCTATAAAAACATAAAGAGTTTTAACCATGGCTCTCAATAATCTACCATGTCAGGTGATAAATATCCCTTCAGAAGTTCCATGAAAGCCATAGAGTATTAAGCCAAGGTTCATTGAATAATACATCAGCACCTAAATTACAAGATAAATATAAGGAGATACAAAAACAAGTACTCAAACAAATTTTTTTAATGTACAAGTCTAATTTATCTATGGGCAAGATCAACCACCCATAAGTGCTGGAGAAGAGGAAAATGATCCAGCTTTGTTAGGTTAAAGTTTCAGATATAATTTGCTATTAGTTGCTTTAAAATGCACTTTGTTGCAAAATGAAAACAACTGGATATCCAAATGAGTCACCATCCTGAATAAAATGTAATTATTTTAATGAAACATTTTTCATATTTAATCAAACTTTGATGTAAATATTGAGCATATTAAATAATGGCATTAGATATTTGGAAGAAAACAATTCAGGGAGAGAAATATACATTTTTAGTTTCTTTTAATCATGAAAATCAATTCCACAACAAAAAAAACTTTATGAAAAAACCCTTTCATAATCTGTTCTGTCAGCAGTCTAGCATGGGGCTTTGCATAGGAAAATGTCAGAATGAACAGAGATTGCCATGAATTTGCTATATTTCTAACATTCTCTCTTCACAGAGAAACATATTGGGACAAAATAGCCCACTTGTTTTTTTGTCATTTGTAAAAGTTTTGATATCCTCAAATTTATAATCACACTGAAAAAATGACTTTCTCAGATTGAAATATGGATGTCCTATTACACTTAACTTCTTTTCTAGTCAAAAGTTCCATATGCTTTGATGTATGGATACAGTTAAGCAGTTCTCTCTCTCTCTCTCTCTCTCTCTCTCTCTCTCTCTCTCTCTCTCTCTCTCTCTCTCTCTCTCTCTCTCTCTCTCTCTCTCTCTCTCTCTCTCTCTATCAATCCACAGGACCAACACAGTGAAAACCACCAATCCCCTATTAATTACTGAAGTAATTACACATCTTTGAAATTTTGCTCATAAGTGTTCCATTCTCTAGAGTCTAGACCTTTCCCCTTCCGGTGTTAACGCTTGTTGAATTCCACAACAAGTATGTGATCTTTAAAGGATTTAAAAAATAATAATGCACAAAGACAAGATGATTCAAGGTTGCTTCAAAGTTATAACTCAAAAAGCCTTTAGGTAATTAAAAAGTGAGGACATATATGTGAATTAATGAGGAGAGCTGAAAAAATGTGTAATGTTAAAACAACATTGCTTGCCTAATTTAAATATACAAAAGAAAAGTGTTTTCTTTAAACATGACACACTTTTTTCCCACTTCAACACATTTATCCTGCATTTCTGTTTTGTTTTGTTTTTTCTTTCATCATTTCCTCACTCATGAAATAAAGAACTTGAGGGGGTGGGGGCACAAGAAGTAGAATACATTTAGTACAGGAAAAATATAAATTGCTTGAAAATGCAAAGTAAGGGAAGAAATCAATTGTGAGTAAACAGCACAGAGTGAAACCTCTTGACCTTGTCAGATGTCTTGTGGAAGAGACCCTTCAATCAGAAATGAGCTGACATTCTATTATCACAGGATTGGATCTCCCCTCTATTAATTGAAAACTCCCCCTCCTGGAACAGAACCATTTTTCTGAATAGCCATTAATTTTTCAAAGTGGAAATTTAGTACTGAAGAGAGTGCACATTTATCCACTAAGAATTGTATTTACATGTTATATTCTATGACGTGCAACATTAGGCTCTGACTGCAAATAGCCACATTGTGTTTTGAGATGCATTAGTCTGTGATGTGCTATTGCAATTCTTAAAAATGTCATATATAGTTTATCTTATTACCTCCACTATTCTTTCTTTAAATATCAAATATGTGAAAAACTAAACCATAAGTAAACATGAATGCTCTTAAGACTGCAACATCAGTGTTGAATCTTAGTTGTGTGCACCTTGCCTGTGAAAGAGATGCTAACTTCGAATTCAACACATGTTTTTGTATAGGGATGCATAAAATGAATAATTAAAATTCCTATTCAAACTTTTCACTTAATTTTATATGTGCAATATACTTTGTGTCATTTTATTATTAAAAATTTCTCATTCTAAGATTATTTCTGAATAGTAAAAGCATTTAGCAAATACCAGATTGGTGATTCATGTGAACATATAATAAAATGAATATGATTTTGCTGGGTATTAAAATAGCTAGTCTAGAGATTCCCAGGAAATGTATAATGGCTTTTATTTGAAGCTCTAATCCCTATGATATCTCATTAATAGCTTTTTTTCTACTCAGGTATACACTGAGTGGCCAGATTATTATGACCACCTGACGTTTGTAGGCAAATTAGCCATCGTATGGGATATGGAAGCTAAAGGCTTGTTCTAACACCTTTGCTGTCTGCAGTTACCAAGATAAAACGTCTCCAATTTGCATAGGAAAATAAGGATTGGACAATCGAGCATTGGAAAAAAGTCATGTGGTCCGATGAATCATGTTTTCAGTTGCATATGACTGAGAATTTGGTGGAAACAGCATGAAAGCATGCACCCCCATGCATGAGTACAGCCCTTCAAGCTGGTGGGGGCAGTGTTATGGTTTGGGGCATGTTTTCCTGGCATGATTTGGGCCCTTTAATTCATGTGGAACAACGTCTGAATAGCACAACATACTTAAGTATCATTGCTGATCAAGTTCATCCTATCACGTTGATGGTGTATTCCAATGGAGATGGCTTCTTCCAACAAGACAATGCACCATGCCGTGGTGCTCGTATTGTGCAGGAGTGCTTTCAAGAACATGAGGGAAACTTTACCTTGCTTAGGTGGCCCCCACAATCACCAGATCTCAATGCAATTGAGTCTTTGTGGGACGAAGTTAAAAGAGCCACCAGGCAGCTCGTTCCACAACCATCAAATCTTGCAGAACTGGACAGTGCTATTCATCAGGACTGGTGTCAGATTCCTCTCATCACCTTTCAACATCTCGTGGAGTCAATGCCAAGAAGAATTGCCGCAGTATTGAAGGCAAAAAGTGGCCCAACAAAGTACTAATGGGGTGGTCATAATATTCTGGCCACTCACGTTCAAAGGCTGTTAAATCGCGTTGTTTACCCATATCCTCAGAAAAAAATCACTTCTAATGTCGTAGTAAACAACCTGCTTCCCTATTTATAATG
>PVJC01008159.1:0-15760 GCA_004026665.1 Murina feae | reverse complement strand
ACTTGTATATCCTTTTGTTGTTGTTAATCCTCACTTGAACATATTTTTTTCCATCACTTTTTAGAGAGAGTAGAGGGGAGAGAGAGAGACAAACATCGATGTGAGAGACACATATTGATCGGTTGTCTCCAGCATACTCCTTGACAGGCTCTGGGGATTAAGCCTGCAACTGAGGTATGCACTCTTGACAGGAATTGAACCTGTGATCCTTCATTCAGAGGGCCAACCCTCTAACCACTGAAGAAAAACTGGCTAGGGCAACTTGCACATTCTTAATATTCATTCAACTGACTAATATTAGCATTTACTAGGTCTAGACACTGGATTGTTCAAGATACTAAAAACACAATGACGACTGTGGCAAAGTTTCTTCCCTCAAGGAACTTGGTATGAGAAACAGCCAAGTTTGCTATGCACTGCAATTGCCATGCATGCCTGGGAGTGAGAGAGTAAGTGTAGAGGGTCAAGACTGGGCTGTGGAAAGGGTCTAAGGTTGCCTATCAAAAAGCACTTTCCCAGTAAAACAAAAATCCCTAAAAGATTTCAAGCGTGTCCTATTTTCTCTTTACATTGCCAAAGCACTTCAAATGAGAGATTTAAAAATGAATGGTGACTTTTTACAGTCAAATGGTGACTTAAAATAAATAATATGTAGAACAATCCTTCAGACTCATGAAAAGCAAATTAGACTGCTATAGGAAGCTGCTTTCAAATGTAATAGTGGCAGTGGCAGTGTTTAGACACTCAGGAAAGCTTTGCTCTTTTGTTCAAAGCATGTGAGTTCTACTGGATGCGGCAACCTCCTGTTATTTCCCTGCCAAATTCTATATACTTTCTTCATCTAAAACTATTCTGACAAATACCTGTAATTTCAGTTTAGTGTATTCCTCCAGATGACCTATACTTTCTTAGCTGATGGTGTGTTAGAATACCAAATGCTGAGGAGAGAAAAGGATGGCTTTGGGCTAGAAACAGGCCTGTGCTTGAATGATATATTTGGGGGATCATGTCTCAAACTTCCTGAATGACAATTCCTCAACCTATTGAGAAACATATAAAATCGTGATAATTATTAGTTGGCAGGATTTTTGAGAAGATTGAATGAGGAACCACATAGTCTGGAACATAGTGTAGGCCAAATAAATTTCTGTTTTCTTTTTCTCTCCTTAAATTTGCTAATAAGCATCTTACAGGAATAAAACTTTTTAAAAATTTCATCTCAATTGTTTTTGCTTATTCAGTCAACTCTCGTCATTTGGAATGAGTTGGGTAGTACATTGGACTGGAATAAAAATGCCTCTTTCCCTAAATAGACCTGTAAATAATTTACTTCTCTGCAACTAAATATTCGTACTTGGGAAATAATCATATTGAACTGGATGATTCCTAATATCCTTTCTTATTCCAAAAAGAATGCTTCCCTTATAAAATAAGATAAAAAATAATAACATATTAAGCATTTCAAAATCAATGGGTAGGACAGGCAAATATTCATACTATTTAAAAAGAACCTCCACAGCCCTAACCGCTTTGGCTCAGTAGATAAGGCATTGGCCTGTGGACTCAAGGGTCCCAGGTTTGATTCCAGTCATGGGCATGTACCTTGGTTGTGGGCACATCCCCAGTGTAGGAGGCAGCTGATTGATGTTTCTCTCTCATCGATGTTTCTAACTCTCTATCCATCTCTCTTCATCTCTGTAAAAAATCAATGAAATATATATTTTTTTAAAAAGAACCTCCACCATCTAAAATAGAAGTAAATATGGAAGTGTCTCATAACCTGGGTGATGGATTAACACATATAATAAAATGAAACAGAAATAGGTCTTTTCAAAGGTAACTCTCAATAAAGGATTCTAATTAGCTGATTTTATTACAAATATATTTTCTTAATCTAATAATCAAATAGGGTTATAATTGCCAGATAAAATGCAAGATGTCTAGTTAAATTTGGAGCTTAGATAAACATGTTTAAAGTTTAATATGCCCCATGCAATATTTGGGATAAATTTATACTAAAATTTTATTTTTTACCTGAAATTTATATTTTTTAAGTTCTTTTTTTAATTACATAAAGTATTACAAAGATTAGTACAAATATCTCTTTTTTCCCCTGCCATTCCCCCAGCCTCCCCTACCCACCCCCCAGTGATTTGTGTCCATTGGTTATGCTTACATGCATGCATAAAAGTCCTTTGGTTGATCTATTACCCCCCGTCCTTGTTGCTTTAATTTGACAGATTGTTTGATACTGTTCTGCCTCTGGATCTATTTTTGTTCACCAGTTTATAATGGTTATTATTATCCATAGGTGAGTGAGGATATGTGGTATTTTTCTTTCATTGACTGGCTTATTTCACTGGAGTTTCCTCAAAAAACTAAAAATGCAACTTCCATTTGACCTAGTAATCCCACTTCTAGGAATATATCCCAAAAAAACAGAAATACCAATCAGAAAGGATATATGCACCCCTATGTTCATAGCAGCACAATTTACCATAGCTAAGATTTGGAATCAGCCTAAGTGTCCATCAGCGGATGAATGGATTAGAAAACTGTGGTACATCTACACAATGGAATACTTTGCTGCTGTGAAAAGGAAGGAGTTCTTATCATTTGTAGCAGCATGGATGGAAATGGAGAGCATAATGCTAAGTGAAATTTATATTTAATTAAGCATCTGTGTCTTTTCCCTCCCTAAATACAATAACACTAATAGAATTTTCCAAATAAATGGTCTATATTTAACACTACATTAGAGATTCAGGTTTATTTAGCCCAAATTATTTAAGAGAGATTAACACTGGCCCAGGTAATTTATTAATCATTCGTTCAAACAAACGACGACAACGACAAATCCCACTGGTCACAGCAGCACTTTGTTTTATATGTCTACTCAGAGGCCTGGTGCACAAGATTCATGCAGTTGAGGAGGGGTCCCTCAGCACCCTCTCGAAGTCCGGGACCCTTTGGGGGATGTCTGCCTGCCAGTTTACACCTGATCCCCCCAGGGATCAAGCCGAAACTGATAGTCAGATACCCTCTCACAGTTCAAGGCTCTTGCAGTCTGGGGCCCCTCACTCCTTACTGGCTGTCTACAGCAGAGGCCGGAGAGGCCCCTGCCACTGCTGCTGGGCTCACCTGTCGTGAGCCTGGCTTCTGGCTGAGCAGAGCTGCCCCTGTGGGAGTTCACTGACTACCAGGGGACAGCTCCTGCATTGAGTATCTGCCCCTTGATGGTCAGTGCACATTATAGTGACCGGTCATTCTGCTGTTCAGTTTATTTGAATATTACACTTTTATGATATAGGATGGAGTAATAACCCTTTACTATGAACTGTGGCTATGGAAAAGGTTTCATAACCCCTTTGGCAGATGTAGTCATTTCTTTATTGGAATGTATTCTGAAAGACAGGGAGCCTTGGAATAACATAACGGCATTTCTTGTGAAACACTTACCTCTCACTATTCCTCTCTATCAGATCACTCTCCCCACTCCCACCCTTAAAAAACAGTAATTCAACATATTTAATAACTGTATATCTAAGATTCCATGAGTTAAAATACCACAAACTAAATCTATCCCTGTCATCAAATATTTTCAAATAGATTACAAATGTTAGCTATGTTACTAAACTTGATTAGACCCATTAAATAACTAATGCCATTAATTCATGTTAAATATGCCTCAGCCCTAACCGTTTTGGCTCAGTGGACAAAGTGTCAGCCTGTGGACTCAAGGGTCCCAGGTTCTTTTCTGGTCAAGGGCATGTACCTTGGTTGCAGGGGAGTGTGCAAGAGGCAGCTGATCGATGTTTCTCTCTCATCAATGTTTCTAATTCTCTATCCCTCTCTTTTCCTCTCTGTAAAAAAATCAATAAAATATATTAAAAAAAAGAATATGCCTCAAATTAAAACAATTAGAATATATATGTTTATCTGTTTAAAAGAAAAAGCTATTGTTTCATCAATTTTCAAACCACTTCAAAAACTATGGAAATGAATAATAAATTTATTTTTTAATATATTTTATTGACTTTTTTTACAGAGAGGAAGGGAGAGGGATAGAGAGTTAGAATTAGAAACATCGATGAGAGAGAAACATCGATTAGCTGCCTCTTACACACCTCCTACTGGGGATGTGCCCGCAACCAAGGTACATGCCCTTGACCGGAATTGAACCTGGGACCCTTGAGTCCATGGACTGATGCTCTACCCAGCGAGCCAAACTGGTCAGGGCTATTTTTTCTGCTTTTATACTAACTGAGATAGTACGATAAAAATGGAAAATGAAATCAGCTTGGAAGGAAGAGACCAAGCTTCTAACTCTAATTACTATAAGCCATTTAAAGATTTTTTGCATTTCTTGGCTTTAGTTTTCTATCTCTTATGTAGAAGGTAATAATTGCAGAAAAGACTTACAGGTAACAGCTGACTGTTTCCATTAATATCTAAACCTAAAGTCTATGTGTTACATTCAGTGTAAAAGGTCAAGATTCATAAAATTCCCCTCTTGGGAATTTGTGTGTGTGTGTGTGTGTGTGTGTGTGTGTGTGTGAGATAAATTTGTCTCCAAAACAATTAAAATACAATTCAAACAAATTTATTAAATATCTATTGAAGGTTAAATGTGCATAAAGTGTTGGTCTAAGTATAGCATACTTTGTTCGTTATTAATTAGAAAATAAAATGTAATAAACAGGTGTCTAGATGGTCATACCATCCCCCCTTAGTAATTTTCTATTATTATTTTAAAGGTATAGCCATAACAGTAACCCACCAAAGAATATTTTAATGGGGGGAAATATAACCTAGGTAGCCTCCTTCAAGAGGAATTCAAAAGTTGTCGTGGCTTCTACCCATCCGTGAAACAAGTATAAATGACTCTGAGACCTTGCCACGTTATTAATCTTATCAGTCCTGCAAGACGCTACTCTTGAAAAGATATTTATGTGAAGTGTAGTTTTTTTAAGCATTTTGCTTTTAAAGCAATGATAACACTGGAGATGGTGAGGAGGAGTCTAACACTCTTGCAATTATAGAATGAGCTGATATAGCAGATTGTTTTCTGGATCTTGTGAGTATATGTGGCCTCATTTTTCATTCTTCTTTGAATCAGGCCCTCACCTTGATTGTCTTTGGCTCCCTTTTCTTGTTTCCGGAGCCCTCTGATCCTCATGTCAGTCAGTACTCATTTCACACATTTTGATTTCTTTGGCTCCCAATTCTTGTCTGAGCACCCTCTGTTAACCACCTGCTGTAGTGAAATAAATACTGCTTATTGTCTCTACCTGCTGTAGTTACAAGTACTTTAATATTTCACACTCGCTCACCTTCCCAAGTACTCTTATTCAACATCCCAAATGATCAGTCATTTCTAATATAGCTAATAAATGTGTCAACACTCCTTTTAAAGTGTTGCATTTTCATTGCACTCACTGTGGTTAGAAGAAATTCCTCAACATCCAGCAGTGAAATTGCCTGTTTCAAAAACCCCTACCACTCTAGCCATACATCTGGGGAAACAGAGATAATTGCTGTACGTATGCTGATCTTGTCCTCTGAGCTTTTCACACTTCCAGAGCAAGGCCACTTTTTCCTCATTAGTGCAGCCAGCACCTGTCCACACATTGTAATTTTCAAAGCTGTAGGAAGATCTTACTGCCTCGCCACCGATCTTTCCCATGCCTGTAATTCCTTTAATTGAGAGAAAGTCTTTCATACAAGCAAAAATAAATAAATAACTGATATGAGATCATTACCTAAGAAGAGAATTTAAAAATTGAGAGGAACTACAAAACACAAGGATACTTGGCAACAGGAACCTGAAGAGAAGGAAAGATAAAAATAAGATGTTTCATAAAAAGAGAATGTTAATTGGAATGGGGAAATTGAGAGCAGGAGAAAAAAACTATGCTCTTTCATTTTTATGTTTTGCGTTTTGCACATTCCATTTTGCTTTCTGCCTAACCATTGACTCCATTGCTGAAAAGTATTTCTTACACATAGTTGAAATAAAGTAGCAAAGCCACCAGGGACCCCATGCCTGCTTTGTTAATAAAGTATAGATGTTTGGCTACAATGTTGGAAAATTCTTTCACCAGAAATGACCTACGTCACTTTTCAGTTCCCTTCCAATGACTAGAAAGGAGGAACTAGTCCAGACAACTTGTGCAGGCATTTATAAAATATAACTAGGACTATAGTTATAAATAAGAGATAAAGAGCATTATGCCAAATGTCCTCAAATTGTAAGAATTTACCAAATTCCATATCAAATTTTCCATTGCATAGGACTTTTATTTAGCATGAATACATATCAAATAATCAGGTTTCACACAGACACACACACATATATATGTATACACACACACATATATATATACTCACACACATATTTACTCTAATAAAAGAGTAGTATGCAAATTAACCATCACTCCAAGACACCCAAGCCATGCCCACCAGCCAAGCCATACCCAAAGCCAATCAGAGCAGCTGTATGCAAATTAACCCAGCCAAGATGGAGGCTGGCAGCCACAGAGCTAGAGCAAACAGGAGGCTTCTGTTGCAACTGCCTTGCCTATGCTGGCTGGGCCTCTACTCAAGGCAACAATGTTTCAATTACAGAAGCCACAGAGCTAAAGCAAACAGGAGGCTTCATTACCTGCCTAGGCCTCCACTCAAGGTAACAAAGTTTCAATTATAGAAGATAAATAAACCCCAGAAACCTGATTCCAGCCAGCCTCGCTGGGACCTTGGGTCAATGGGAGCTGTGGTCAGCCTGGAAATGGCCCTCAGCCCCGCACCCAGCTTGCCACACCTCCTTGGGATGAGGGTCCCCTCTGGAGGGCTTGGCCAGCCTCCAAACAGCCATCAGACCCTCACCCAGGCTGGCCAGGTACGCCAGCCAGCAGGTGGACATCCCTCAAGGGGTCCCAGACTGTGAGAGGACACAGGCCAGGCTGAGGGACCCCCCCTCTGAGTGCACAAATTTTTGTGTGCCGGACCTCTAAAATATATATATATATATATATATATATATATATATATATGTAATTTAGGCACAGATTTACCCAATATCAATGAACTCAAACTACTAAAATTTAGTTGATACAAATAAACACTCAAAATTTTATCAACAGCATTTCAAGTAATGATATATCTTTCAATAAGGAAAGAGACAAAATGATGTTAGTGGAAGCTGATGAATCATAAAAGTGGATTAAGTAGTTGGAAAGACATTGGATGACTTTAAACACCAATAGTCTAGGGCAGTGAGTTACTCTACTAATTGAATAGCAGAATGAATAGTAAATGCTACATAAGAGTTGAAGTAAATTTGGAAGCATTTATTGGAAAACAAAAATAAATATTTTACCAAAGTAGATAATATAAAATTTTAATTATGGATAAATTTTCTCTTTTGATATTAGACAAATATTCAAATTCTAGAGCCTAAACTTGATGAGCTGCACTTGGAAGTAACAATCTCTCTGATTGGAATGGTAAATCTGGGGTATTTAATCTCAGATTTCACTGCACCCCAAAAAGTTATATTATATACCTATGATTTATATATCTGACAATATTGATGACTGATTATAGATTGCAGTGGTTATGTCAGCTACTAATAGTGCAAATACGTGTTAGACATTCTCTAAGGCAACATTTTGCTTTGTGTTTTACTAGCATAAAGTAATAACACTACACTATCTTGGAACAATATAAAAAACCTTGCATATGTTAAATTAAGCCTCAAGTAAGTTAGATTTTAATCAAGTCTTCGTGTTTTATTAATCTAGTCCAGTTCAAATAATCATTTATTGATGGTAGAATCAGTGCAGACTGTGTAAGGTAGAGTGTTCTTGTATTTAGTGTGAAAGAAGGAAGGTAAGAGAAACCCAGATGCTGAAAGTAGAAACTAAATAGAACTGAGAGTTTGAAAGCCTCTACTCAGTCATTGTGTTTTCACTGTCCCTTGAAGTCTTTCTGTACCCTTTCCCACACAATTATGATTAGCCTCTGGTAATAAATCCTTCTTGAATTATCCTAAATTTTTTGTCATTTCATTCTACTTGAGACTCTGACTCATCTAACTCCCAAAACAGAAACCTGTTTATGAGGTTGTCCCCTAGCCCCATACTACCAAGCCAGAATAACATTTTTATAGATTAGAAAGCCAAAATCCAATCAGAAATGCTTCTTGGTCTAGGGAAGGAAAATATAGCTCATATTCAGCAATAAAATGATGGCATAAAAATAAATTACCCTAATAAATATATTTCAAAACAATATTTCAGTAAAATATCCACATAAACTTATAGTAGGTTATATTCATTTATAAACTACTAGTGGCCCAGTGCATAAAATTTGTGTATGGGGGGGTGGGATGTCCCTCAGCCCAGAGGGTGATTGCACCCTCTACAATCAAGGATCCCTTGGAGGATGTCCAACTGCTTGTTTAGTCCTGATCCCTGTGAAACATCCCTCTTGGAATCTGGGACTGCTGGCTCCTAACCGCCACTCACTTGTCTGCCTTTCTGATCACCCCTAATCCCTCTGCCTGCCTGCCTGATAACCCTTAACCTCTCTGCCTGCCTTTCTGATTGCCCCTAACTGACCTCACCTGCTGGCCTGATCTAGCACCTAACTGCCCTCCCCTACTGGCCCGATCTCACCCCCAACTGCCCTGCCAGCCTGATCACCCCTAATTGCATCTGCCTTGGCCCCCACCACTATGGCTTTGTCTGGAAGGAAGTCAGACATCCAGAAGATGACCAGTTGACTCAGTCTAATTAGCATATTGCCCTTTTATTAGTATAGATAGATTATATAGGAGAGGATTTCTTAAATGGGGGAGGGGGGCTTTTTTAGCAGGAGGAGATGCTCTTGGCAGACAAAAATACATAATCCCTGTATCTGGACTGTATATACCAGCCATATGCACTATACTGTCAAACTGGTCATTAAAAAATTGAACCAGTTTCTTACACCTTACACCAAAGAGCTGTTGACCTTAAAACCCCTCCCCTGCCCCCACCTGAGGTTCTGCCTTCACAGTTCACCCAGATATGGCTCTGATTGGTCAGTTTCTATGCCAGTCAGTGTCTCCAGCCCTATTTCTGGGCCTAATCAGAGAGGTAGGGCTGATCAACAGCCAGCCTGGACTGGTGGCGAGTGGGCTGAACTGCTGATCTCTTGGAGGCTGCAGATCAGACCCTGCTTCTCTCTCTCTCTCTCTGGGCCTCGCTAGCAACCATGGTAACCGCTAATCAGTGTCACCTCTCTTTCTCTCCTAGAGACCAGCAGTTCAGCCCACTCTCCAGTCCCCGCCCACTGGATCCTATTGTGCATGCAGCCTGGCATTTGGTTGAGCCTTTGGTCGTTTTGGATGTTATGGACCCTGGGTGTTTATATTTCAGGATAAGTGCTTATTAGTTTTGGCATTATTTTATTTAAAGGGAATAAAGTGAATTGTATAAGCCTATGTCTTTGAGGCAGAGGAGTCAGAAATTATGAAAAAATCACTAGCCTGTCTTCATTTTAGTTAAACTAAAAACATTAATTATATGCTAGTATATGTTATTCTTAAGCTTCAGCAGTAAATTTTTGGTGGACCTACTTTTATGCTAATTTTCACTGTAAGAAAAGCAAAAAAACAAATGTCCTTTTTTAGTAAAGGTCTCTTTAATTACTTAAATATATACTATCAATAACAGCCAAAGTCATTGAGCCTGAATAAATATTTTACAAATAACATAATTAAGAATGATTAAGAAAGTTTAGCCAAGTAATTGCACAACTTTGACAAGAACGTTAGTTTTCTCTCTGTTCTGTTCTATATCACATGATTTCTCTTAAGATATTACATTTCTTAAATGCCTATAGAATTTAAGATACTTATATTTACCAAAAAAAAGACTTATTGTGTTTTTTCTTGTAATGAACTTTGTGTATTTGTTCTACTCCAATAAAAAAACATTAACAGGTTAGACAACTGGCTATTGTTAAATATATACTCTAATAAACATGTTTAGTTGGCTTTTAGATGGACTATTGCTAGAAATATGTGTACAAACACTGCTATCTTTACAAATACTTTTGACAATTTTTACAATTACATCTTTATTGTAGTGAACTACTGCCGGTTAAAAGAAAAGACAGTTAAACATTTTTTCCCTCCCTACTTTTTGCTGGGACAATCTATTTATCTTGCCATCTGACACACTTTTTTTCCACTATCTTTGAGAGTATATTTTCAATATAATGTCTCACTCTACCCCTTAAAAAAATCCGAAGAATTTGCTTTAACATATAATTGTCATTTTTTCATCTTTACTCAGCCTATTTTCTCTATTGGAAGAATTATTTTCCCAACATTTTTATGGTCAAAATAAAATTTATCTTTAAACTCAATTCAGACATTTCACTTCCACTAAGTTTACTTTCTGATCATCTCAGTCAAGAGCAATTCCTCTCCCTTGTCTGTTCTGATAGTTTCTCTATTGTAATATTTCCATGCACTAATCTTTTATTTCTTTGTACCTGACCTAATTTTCAAAATATTAAAAATGTGAAGTTCACAAAAATGAAGTAAATTATATGTACTCAAGTGAGGATAAGTGGAGATTGAAAAATTATAATTTTGGCCCAGGAATAGCCCTTGCCCAATTGCAAGATTGTTCCCCTTGGTAAAGGCAGCCGATTGATATTTCCCTCTGACATTGATGTTTCTCTCTCCTTCTCTCTCTTCCTCTCCTTGCCTCTTTCTCTAAAACTTAATTTTAAAAAAATCTTAAAAATAATAATATAATTTTGGAACAAATATTATATAGCTTTACTTTAGTAAACCATAGAGAGATAAATATCAATTTATCTTTATTTTTCAACCAGCAAAATATTTTTAAATTAAGAAAATAGACAATTTTAACTCATGGACCATTTGGAATCCCACATGTTGCTTCCTACAATAGTTAGCTCATGCTGGTCATTCAAACTGTAATGCTGAATTTAGTGTATGGACAGACATAGTATTTATAAAGCTATTTATTAGGAAAGGACTGCTGAAACAGTAACATTTAATAAATCTGAATATTTGCCATTGGAGGATTTAATTGCTGTGTTTTTCCAATAATAAGAACACATTTTCTAACTGTGCAAAAAATGATCTTGAAATTCTGACATAAATATTTTCTCATTTGCTCTGCCATAGTCTATTCAATCATTCTTTGTTTTCACTGGAATAAAACGTTTTAGGGTATTTATAAAAATACCATAATAATACTTTACACTTTGAAAAACATAAAAGATAAGTCACTTATAAGCATTGATTTTTCCAAACATCACTGTGAACTAGTATAATACTGTGCAGGTTGTGCAGATTGTATTTAAGATCTATTTTCAACACTCAACATGTGTATCTGGATCACAGCACCCAACATTGCATCACAAATATTTGAGCAGAACTGAGTAGCTATATTCCAGCTATATCCTGCTGACATTTCCTATAATGCAAAAAGGGTGACATCTGCTTCCCTTCTTATTCATTTTCATAAGAGCATCCCACTTATATGTTTTTTATAAGCCATCAATACATATTCTAAAATAAGATACATCTTTCAGATGTAAACCCAAGAGTTCACAGAATGAAAGATCTGCTTCCACACCTGTATTTTTCTGGCAGAAAGATCTTTCATTTGGATAGAAAAAAAGATAGAGTGGGAGCCAGAAACAGTCATATAATGTGCTTTGGCAGCTTTCCTACGCCACCGTATTTTTATTTTTAATCTCTAGGGATAATTCACACAGAAAGAATCCACTAATGTGTTGCTGAAATATGTATTATATTGACAGCCAAAATGAAAAGTCACTCAGTTTTCTTAAATGTTTAAAGAGATATACCCATTTCAAGATGTTATGGCATGTTAAATTGTGAAGAAGGAAACATATATAACAAATTTATGCTAAAATATTTTCACATGGTCTGTGCTGTGATCAGTGCCAGATATCAAATGTAGAGTTCATAATGATTATTGACATATGTGGAAAATGTTTAATTTAGGGGGGGGGATATATAAACATAAACAAGCATTGGAGGCCTTTTCCATTAATATTTGTGCTAGGTAACTCAGATGTAAAGGAAAGGGTTGTGTTGAAAAACCTATTAGCCCCTACTTTCCTCCTTTTCTCTCTCTTCCCTTCCTTATCTTTCTTTTCCATTATTTGTTTCAATCTTATTGAGCACTTTCTATGTACCAGACCCATACTCAGTGTAAAAGTTTCAAGATAGAATGAAATTTATGATTAATTATAAGAAATCAATGTCATTAAGGTAGGGTTAAAAAGCGTGTGCTCACTTGAAAGTGATTATTTTCATCAAAATAATCAAAAAACTTAACTGGAATTTGAAATTAATCCATGATGCAAGCATTACTCTATTTTCTCTTTAGCTCTATTTTAGTATATGCATTTAATGTTATAGGATGCTATTCACATCAACTTTAATATGTTTTGATTAGTTTCTATATGTTATGTTTGTCCATGTTTTATACTTTATTTAACTTTTTCTTATACTATTCGAATTTTCTTAACATAAACCTAACACTGTAGTATCAGGCAGGACACAGTAACTTCAAGTTCCCTGCCTACTCATTCCCAGACTGACTACTGCACATTTTTCCATTGTAGCCCAACCTATTATCATGGAGTCTCAGAACTACAGTAAAGTAAGAGTTAGCAAATCTACCTACTTGTGAAATGTTATATAATTAGACATAAAATAGGCATTGCACAAACTCATAATATTTTAAATTGAAATAGAAATAAAAACTCACTATTTTTATGTGATAAAGAATACAAATTTAAATCCAGGTCCCACCATAGAGATAATATTATTTTGGAATTATTTCTTTCTGGTCAAGATGGTTTGTACAGGATCATGCTGTACTGACAATTTTATACTTTGTTTTCTTTCATCAGTTTTTTTCTGTTTTATTTTTCTTTTCATATATTGTGTGCACAAGGCCTCTAGTGTATATAAACAAATTATATGTTTAAAATAAGAGATGATGTTATTTAATAATATGGATGCATTATGGGTAAGTTATAAATTATATAAACAATGTCTTGATCTGAATTGTTTACTATGATGCATTGTGCTGAAAAAATAAGCAAATTAAAGTAAGTAAAATACATTACCCACTTGTTAGTTTGGCTCACTCAAAAATAAGGAGCTGCTATGTGCTTAAGATAGAAACTGCTCTAATGTTGTAACAAGCATAATTTGTAAACAAGCAACATTTTTTTTCAACATTCCCTTGTATACTGCAGATGTAAATGCACTAATAAGAATGAAGTTACCTTGAACAACAAAATGTAAGGTATGTCTATAACCCTCAAGGCAATGCATGCATAAAAAGTCCTCTATGCCATTGAATATCATCTCTGTATCTTCTCAGAATAAGTTGAGTATTTTTATAGACTGGACTTAAGACATCAGGGAATAAGCAACTCCTTGGGCAGATCAGGCTGAGGGTGTCAGCAACCAGAGCCATCAGGCACCAGTTGGGATGGAACAGCTCTCCAATAGTCCCTATAAGCAGTATGTGCCATGAACTCTCACAATCTGGGACCACTCGCTCCTAACAACTCACCTGCCTGCCTGATCACCCCTAACCACTCGCCTGTCTGATCACGCCTAACTGCTCTGCTTGCTTGCCTGATCGCCCCTAACCACTTGCCCACCGACTTGATTGCCCCTAACCACTCTGCCTGCCTCATTGCCCCTAACCACTCTGCCTGCCTGCCTGATCTCTCCTAACTGCTCGCCTGCCTGCCTGATTGTCCCTAACTGCCTCTGCCTCAGCCACCACTGCCATAGCTTCTTCCAGAAGGACATCCAGAATGATGTCCAGAAGGTTATTTGGCTGCCCGGTATAATTAGCATATTATGCTTTTATTATTACAGACTAGAGGCCTGGTGAATGAAAACTCATGCACTGGAGAGAGGGGGGGGACCCTCAGCCCAGCCTGACCCCTCTTACAGTCTGAGAGTCCTCAGGGGCAGGAGGTGACCTGGTGATCAGAGAAAGGTGAAACCCCCACCATACCTTTGCTGCTGCGACTGCCAGCAGCACAAGCCTTGGCTGGCCCTGGTTACCTGAGCCTTGAGCAGGCCCTGGGCAGCTGGGAAGCTGCCATCTGAGGCTTGCCTGTGCCTCGGGCTGGCCTTGGGAAGCTGGGCAGCCACCATCCAAGGCTTTCCTGTACCTTGGGCTAGCCCTGAGCAGCAGCTGCAGCCATCTGTGGCTTGCCTGAGCCTCAGTCAGTGGAGGTTGCAGGAGGACCTGAGGCCCCAGGCAGGGCTGAGAGGACTCTGGCAGCATGCCCACAGAGCGGCCAGCCCTGCCTGAAGAATGGAGGATACTCTCAATGACATGAGGTATAACTTCCAATTTGTTGGACACCACAGTCAGGCTTCAGCTTCAGGGGAGGGAGGAAGAGAGGGATGGGCAGCTGGCCGGAGGAGCCTGAGAGAGCTGTCAGTCAGTGGGTGGTGCAGGAGGACCTGAGGCTGCCAGCCAGGCTGAGGGGTCTCCGGTGGTAGGTGCACAGAGCTGCTGGCCCCACCCCTGATGTGGGTACCACCATCTTGTGATGGTGTAACAGTCAATTTGCATAGTACCCCTTTATTATATAGGATATTAAATATAAACAAATTATCCTATATAATCCTATATAATAAAGAACTAATATGCAAATGGTTATCACACCCTCAGGCCACCGTGCCTAAACAGCTCAGACACTCAACACTGGGGAGAGAGGAATGGGGAACAGCCAAGCACAAATGAGCTTATGAGAGAGGAATGGGGACCAGCCAGGCTGCGATGTGGGAGAGGGACAAGCTGCTTCCCCCATGGTCTGGGGTGCCATTGGCTGCACCTGCAGCTCAGGAGAGGGACAAGCTTCATGTCCTGCTGTCACCAGTGTCAGTGGCTGTGTCTGCACCTGTGGCCCAGGAGAGAGACAAGCCACCCACTCTGCAGTCCCAAGTGCTGATGGCTGTGACTGCACCTGCAGCTCAGGAGAAGGACAAACCACTCGTCCTGCAGTCCTGGGTGCCTGCGGCTGTGGCCCAGGCAAAGCTGCCTGCCCAAGATCCCCTGCATCTGCGGCTGGCCCGGACAAAGCTGGCCCCAGTTCTTGGAGCCTGCAGCCAGCCAGCGGGAGGGAAGCCCGGGTCCCAGGTGCCTGCAGCTGGCTGGGGGAAGGAATTCTGTGTTCTGGGTGTGGGGCAAGGTAGAGGTGGTTGGGGGTGATCAGGCCATCAGGGGAGTAGTTACGTGATCAGGCAGGTAGGCAGAGGTGGTTTGGGGTGATCAGGCAGGCAGGCAGGAAGACGAGTGGTTAGGAGCCAGGCGTACTGGATTTCGAGAGGCAGTTGAACATCCCCCGAGGGGTTCTAGATTGGAGATGGTGCAGGCCAGGCTGTAGGACCAACCCCCCACCCCCCACCCCGGCCACATGCACAAATTTTGTGCACCAGGCCTCTAGTGTGTGTATGTGTGTGTGTGTGTGTATGTGTGTGTGGATATATATATATATATATATATATATATATATATATATATATATGCAGTATATATACACTGACTGGCCAGATTATTATGACCACCTGACATTTGTGGGCATATTAGCTATAATTTCACATGGAAGTTGCTAGAAGGCCAGACCACCAAAATAAATAGGGAAGCAGGTTGTT
>PVJC01008158.1:27079-49250 GCA_004026665.1 Murina feae | reverse complement strand
GGCTGCAGGGGCCAGGGGCCTGCTTGGCAGCTCCCCAGACCCCTTGGCAGCACCGGGAAGTGGGAAAGGAAGGCAGCAGGGGACGGGTGAGTGGGAAAGAGTCGGCGGCCTGCTTGGTGGCTTCCCAGGTCCCTTCCGGGGATCAGGGAGCAGGAAAAGGCTGGCCTGACCATGAGGCGGGGTTTTCCCTGCTTTCTGGAGGCTGGAGGAAGATGGGCAGTAGGCAAGCTTGGGAGGCAGGCAGCACCCAGCCCTGGCCACAGCTCAAACAAGAGAACAACATGCAGGGGAGGGCAAGAGTCTGAGAGATCAACATAGAGGGGGTGCCTGCTCCAAGCCTTGACGGTGTGCCTGGGGGCAGGTCCCCAGCAGGTATACACACACAGGAGGACTGCTCTGAACCTCAGATGCAGCTGGGGGCAGGTCCCCAGTGGCCGCACACACACACACACACACACACACACACACACACACAGATACACACAAAAGGCGCCTGGCAGACTGGGGCCATCATAGGACATCCACTGAGGGGTCCCAGACTGTGAGAGGGCACAGGCCAGGCTGAGGGACTCCCTCCACCCCGAGTGCACAAATTTTTGTGCACCGGGCCCCTAGTATAAAATAAAATACATTTTATAAAGATTTAAATATTTTTATGACATATCTACACTAATAAAAGAGAAACATACAAATTGGTGTCACTCCGCTATGCCCACCAGCCATCAGGATGAGTATGCAAATTAACCCAACAGAGATGGCAGTTAATTTGCATATGCAAGCACGGAGCCAAGAGTGAAGGCTCCAGCCCGAGCAAAGACCTGGGTCTCAGGTGCCAGAGGAAAACCAGTTCTGGCAACCAGGGAAGGAAGGCCTATTGCACGAATCTCTTTGTGCAACGGGCCTCTAGTACTATATATGTTTTTATGTTATATATGTATGCATGGATTTCTATTATTCCTTCAATATATTTCCCACAGTCATGGGCCAACACAACAGATTCAGTAGCTAAGAAATTATTTTTAAGGACCCACAGAAACATGTCTGGGAACACAATAATACTGTGAATATTGTAGGTGTTGGGTTTGAGCCCTTCTGCGAGGGATGGGACCTCTTTGGATGCTGGGAATTAGAACAAGACATGAACAGCTGCAGGTATATGGGACATGCTTTATTGCAGACAAAGCAGCCATTGCATACATAGTAGCCAGCCAAAGCAGCCTGCCACTGGTTCTTCAATAGCACATTTTATACTAATACAGGCAAAAGAGGCTTCTTGTCAAATAGTGACATCAGTGTTATAGGAACTAGTTACATTCTATAAAGATGTACCTATGCAGTGCACACAGGAAAAATGCTGTGTCATTGCCTTTGCACATGCATATGGCAAATGGGCCTTTAACATTTTAACATCTGGTATACTCTGGTCAGGGTCCCCACAGTAGGCTACAAGCTCTGGTAAACACAAACAGTAAGCAGTTAGAGTCAGATATTCCACCATAGCCTAAGGCAAAAAATGTAATCTTCTGTAATATCACATACCCATCTCAATATACATATGAAAGCAATATGTTTCTAGATAAAAGTCTGCCCTTATTCACAAGGGGATACATTCCAAGAGCCACAGTCAATGCCTGAAATTTTCAATAGTAAAAACCCCATAGTATTTACTATATTTGGTCCTAATCATACATATCTATTATACCTATAATAAAGTTTAATTTATAAATTAGGCATTAGTCACAGTAAGAGTAATAACTAGTAATAAAATAGAACCATTATAACACCACACCATAATAAAATTTATTGAATATGATCTCTTTTACTCTCCCTCCTTCTTTCTTTTTCTCCCTCTTGTCAGACAAAGGGATGATTCACATCCCAGACAGGAATGGTATGAGATTTCATCATGCTACTCAGAATAGCATACAATCTAAAACTTACAAATAGCTTATATCTGGAATTTTCCATTTAATGTTTTCAGACCATGGTTGACTGCAGGTAATGGAAAGTAAACAAACTTTTTTTTCTGAGTTAAGACTAGCTTAACTTCATATTTTTACAAAAGACATCCCTTCACACTGTAAGTCAAATATACGGCCAGACAGATGTTAACATGCAGGAATCTTGAGGCATTAGAAAAAATAAGTATGACTGTTCCCAAAACATTACTTTGGCTACCTAGTTAAAGGAAGAAGGGGCTTTTGTTAAATCTCACACTGTATATATCCCAAGGATACCATAAATACTTCAATAGAGGACTATTAACAAAAGTCAAAAAATAGAATTGCTGTAAGAAACCTATATAAGTCATCACATAATAAAATTATTAAAATTTAAATCCCAGTAAGAGAAGAGTTTTTTCTCTTGTTTTTTTTGTTTAATTTTTCTAGGTTCAGCTGAGTGGTGGTCTCTTGTTTAAGCTGTGTTTAAATTATACTTCATTCTGTTTGAAGACTTACAGGTGAAAAATCCACTGATATTAATACCCAAGATCACTGGTTTAAAAAAAAAAGGATCCTAACAGACACAGCCAAATATTTTGGGAAATTACATTATAACTTGTCAAGTCCAGGCTCTTATGCTGAATCTTGGGCCACACTTAGTTCTTATAGCTGGCTCAGCTCAGGCTTCTGCAGCCACAGTGACTTGGCATTATTCCTTTTCCTTCAGCATTTTTTCCCCTTCCTCAGCAAGGATTTTTATAACTATGTGGATTGAATAGGTTCCCAAGAGTGTACATTCAGTAATTCCCATTATCAAAGCTTATCAGAAGATAAGGCTGTCATCAATCACTCCCTCTTTGCAGTGCTCAGTAACCCCTGGCAAAAAAAAAAAAAAAAGAAAAGAAAAATCAGAAGAGTTTGCCGTATGTACTTTGTTGTTGTTGTTTTTAATATATTTTTATTGGTTTCAGAAAGAAAAGGAGAGGGAGAGAGAGATAGAAACATCAATGATGAGAAAAAATCATTGATAGGCTGCTTCCTACACCCCCCACACTGGGGACTGAGCTTGCAACCCAGGCATATGTCCCGACAGGGTATTGAACTCTGACCTCCTGGTCATAGGTAGACGCTCAACCACTGAGCCACACTGCCTGGGCTGCCAAATGTTCTTTAAAGTAAAAACAAACAAACAAACAAAAAACACACACAAAACATATTTCAGAATGTAAAAGAAACAGCAAACTGAACTACTCTATTTGAATTCTAATTTATTTGATTTAAGTTTATTTGGCCTAATTTATTTAATTCTGGTTTTGTTAATAATTTTATGAACTTGAAAAAAATCACTGCACCCTGCTGTGTATCTGTTTTCTCAAATATAAAATGGTTATATTGCTACTTAATCTGTTATGCTGAACAGTGATTATATTTGGCTCCATCAAATGTGCACCTCATTCTTCTATTAGTTGTAAACTAGTCACTCAATACCAAGAAGCCAAAAAGACTAGACAAATACTTTGCCTGTGCCCTTGGCAGCTAGGGTGTGGGTCCACGATTTAAATTTGGATAATCCAGTTCTGCCTGGAGCTTTGAACTTACCGTGACAGAGAGAGAATTAATTTGGTCAGTGGCTTCAGTGATAGCCTAAGTCCAAGAGCAGCAAAGGCAGAGGTTGCAGGACTGCTGACTCCCACCTGTATTGGCCATAGTGGAGGTGCCACCTGCAGAACCCAGGGTCCAGCAGTGGTTGCAGTGTCATGCCCACCAGACCATTACTAACGAGAAGCTTTGTTTCTGTAAGCTTAGGCTCTTTGGTTCATGTTCACATTTCTAAGTCTTATGGTACCACTTTCCCAGAAATTATGGGAGCTATACAATATCTCTTTATTTCCTTTTTGTTTAACTCAGCCAAAGTCAGTTCCTGTTATTTACTACTAAAAAAATCAATATTATTACTGGCTACCTTGCAAAGCTGTTGTGAAATCTGGCTGAGTTGTTTCCAGGGAAATTCTGTAGGAAAGGATAAAAATGTGATCTAGCTTCATGTAATGAGTTGTTTATTGAGATCTTTATGGAGGTAAAGGATGAACAACATGCAGGATGTGTGTTCAAGATGCTTTCAGAATAGTGAAGGACATGAGAACAACAGATTGCTATAACACTACATATAGTAAGGGTGCTCTCATAAGAGAAATACAAGTGTAAGATGCAGGAGGAAGAGGGTGGAGTGAAAGATTCAACAGATGCATAACTTGAACTAAGGTGAGTAGATGAATAGAGTCCATGGGGAAAAATATTTGACATCACCCTTAAAAGTTGAATTGGAGCTTGATGTAGGATATAGACATGGGCTTTGCAGTTGGAGTCAGGAGTCAGTTTTCCTTTCAAGCTCCACTCTTTAGTCTCAAACTCCTTAATTCATATGTGACATGAGGAAGTTATAGTAAATGGTCTATAAAGTTTTTATAGTTCTTAAATTTCTGATTGATTCCCATGGGCATAAATGGAGAACACTGCAGATAGAAGAAGCATGGTGAACTAAAAAGTCAAGGCAAAAAAGTTAAATGAACAAACATTTAGAAGCATGACAGCAAGTTCAATCCTAAAACAATGTATTGCATAAGATATAAAGATGAAGAGAGTGTTTTTCAATTGAAGGCCAGAAAAAATTTATCAACATGCTATGATTTAAAAAAAAAAAAGGTCTTTTTTCACATTTGGAGCAAGTATGGGTTGAGAAATGCAACAATAAAGGGGCTAGTACTTGAAGTTTAAATGAAAAAACAATGGTGAAATGAACTAGGATGATGATAGCAATGGAAACGGGATAGTTGTGAACGACATTCTGGAGATAGATTCTCTCCAACTTAATGACTGATTGTAGAGAGTGAGGGGAATCATGGTCAAGGTAACTTGTATGGTAAAAGTAAACCTATAGAAAGTTTACAAATCTGGTGAGAAAGTTGAAATAGCGTATCTAGATGATTCAGAAAGAGATAGATGTGTGCATAGTTTGAAGGGGTATTGATATATATATATTAGAGGCAAAAAAAATTTGTGCACTCCGGGGGGCCTCAGCTTGACCTGGCCTGTGCCCTCTCACAGTCTGGGACCCCTTGGGGGATGTCCACCTGCTGGCTTAGGCCCACTCCTCTGGGGAATCGGGCCTAAGCTGGCAATCAGATATCCCCTGCCAGCCCAGGAGCCCTCTGGAGATGTCCACTTGCCAGCGGGGAGCAAGCCTAAGCTTCAGTTGGACATCCTTAGCGTTGCTGAGGAGACAGGAGAGTCTCTCACCACCACCACTGTGCTGGCAGCTGGCAGGCTGGCTTGTGGCTGAGCAGAGCTCCCCCTGTGGGAGCGCACTTACCACCAGGCAGTTTCTCCATCAGCCTGGGTGAGGTGCTGATGGCTGTTTGCAGGCTGGCCACAGCCCTGAGCAACCCAAGCTCCCAGCAAGGCTGGCTGGAAGCAGGTATCTGGGGTTTATTTATCTTCTATAATGAAACTTTGTAGCCTTGAACGTAGCCCAGGGCCAGTCAGGGCAGGCGGGAAGCTTGGCTTCCTCCATCGCTGAGGCAAACAAGCCTCCTGCTTGCTCCAGCTCCGTGGCTTCCAGCCGCCATCTTGATTGGGTTAATTTGCATATAATCACTCTGATTGGCTGGTGGGGGTGGCTTGGGGTGGAGTGAAGTGACACCAATTTGCATGTCTCTCTTTTAATATATATATTAAATATATATATTTATTTATAAATATATATGCACACACACACATACACACACACAACTAGGGGCTGCTGCATGAAATTCATGCATGGGTAGGTGGGGGAGGGGGAGGGCAGGCAGGGAGGTCCCTCAGCCGGACCTGCACCCTATCCAATTTGGGAGCCCTCAGGAGATGTGCTACTGATGGCTTGGGCCCACTCCACATGGTTCTCTGCTCTCTGCCTGGCCTGTCTGCTCCACACCATGGGGATGGACAAGCAGGCCCTGCTGAGTGCCACCTGAGAGGTTCCCGATGGCTTGCGCCCCCTTGTCCCCTCATCTGCCAGCCTCCACCCTGGCCGGCTGCCGCCTACAGGGGTCCCCATCATTGGCTCCCCCTCCTCCACAGCCGGCGCTCAGCAGGCCCTGCTGGGCATTGCCTGTGGCCCCCACTTGTCTGCTCAGGGGGGTCATCATGGCGACCTCCCAGCAGGCTCTGCTGGGTGCTGCCTGTGGTTTGATTGCCTGCTAGGCTCCCGTTGCCAGGGTAATGCTGCCAGTGTCCTGCCCTACCACTATGGGTGCTGCCATTTTTGTCCTGGAGTGATGGTTAATTTGCATATTACTCTTTTATTAGATAGGAGGTACACACACACACACACACACACACACACACACACACTAGAGGCCTGGTGCACAAAAATTTGTGCACTCAGCGGGGTTGGGGGGTCCCTCATCCCGGCCTGTGCCCTCTCACAGTTTGGGACCCCTCGGGGGATGTCCACCTGCTGGCGTGCCTGGCCAGCCTGGGTGAGGGGCTGAGGGCTGTTTTCAGGCTGCCCACAGCCCCCTCAGGGTTCGTCCACTGGGGGGTGGGAGGGCTGGTGAGTGCAGGTGTGAATGTTTCCCTGCTGGGTGGCCCACCATTGCACATGCCTGGTGGGTCCCCACTGCTGAGGGGACACACCTGGCGCAGAGCCGGGTGGCAGGCCGATGGGTGGACGCTGGTGCATGGTCCATGAGTGGGGGGGCCCTGCTGCTGAGCAGACACATCTGCCTCCCTATGTGCTGTGTGCCCCGATTGCACCTATTTCCAGGCCTCAGCTTCCAGCTGGGGCTGGCTCGGTCCCCCAACCCCGAGGCTGCCCTGCCTCCTGTAATCCGCAACTGGATCTATTTCCAGGCCTCCATCGCCGGTGCCCTGCTCCTCCCCCTGCGGTTGTGGCCTGTGTGTTGGGCAGCTTCTCCGGCTTCTCCGGGGCTGCAGCCTCCGCCATCTTGGCTGGGCTAATTTGTATACAGCCGCTCGATTGGCTGGTGGGCGTGGCTTAAGCATCCCAGAGAAACAGTTAATTTCAATATTATTAGATTAGATATATATTTACTATTATATGTGTGTGTGTGTGTGTGTGTATAATTTTATCTTTTCAATAACTTCATGAGAGTAGTTGAGGCAATAGTTTCATCTTTTCTACTGTTATCCAATCATAATTTTAGAGAGACAGACAGGGACTTGTAGCTTTAAGTAGGCAAGTGGGAAGTCAGCTTTAAAACAACTGGCTCCTAATCCAGTGTCTTCTCTTCTTCTCCATAATAGATGCCCATCTAAACACAAATTTGTAAAATCTAGGTGTGTATCACCTAATAATAGATTCATCTTGAAAATGCACCTATCCTCATAGAGAATTTTATTTTATTTTATATTTCTAGATTTTTAATTTTTGTTTGGTTAAAAATATTTTCTTAATAATGTTGATGTAAGCTGTCCATATCAATGAATGCAAATGTTGTTACATATATTTTTTAAAAAGCAGCATTTGATCCATAGGCATGAGTTCTGACCTAGTAGTAGCTACACATTTTTTATTAACAAGGTTAGTTTTTTGTGTGTTTTTTTTGGCAAGGGTGAGAACTACTGCCTCTGACCAAAGAACATCAGGAAGCATAATGTCAGCCTAACCATAAATTTGGTCTTATGGCACCAAACACCAAAACCACAGTGGAATCAAAGGGGAATTTGTTCATGAAGTCTGAGTCTCTTGGTTTGTAGTTAATGAGATTGTAGTTGCAAAACAAAAAGAGAATTACTGCAAGTCACATAGTTAGTGGATGTGAGACCCAAGGCTGGAACCCAGCTATTGGTCAATTAGTCCTTTAGCACTACTGTGAAATCAGTGAGTTTGGTGTTTATAGTCAAGCTATGGTTTTGAAGCTATCAGAAAATAAAATTGTGTTGAGAACTATTAAAGACTAGAGACCTGGTGTACAAATTTGTGCACCAGTGGGGTCCCTCAACCTGGCCTGTAGAATCAGGCCGAAACCAGCTCTCGGACAGCCCCTGAAGGGTCCCAGATTGCGCCAGGGTGCAGGCCGGGCCAAGGGACCCCACTGGTGCATTATTGGGGCCAGAGAGGACAGCAGAGGTTGGCCAGCCAGGAAGGGATTGTGGGAGGGCTCCAGGGCATGTCTGGCCCATCTCACTCAGTCCAAGTTGGCTAGACCTTAGCAGCAAGATAACTTACCAGTTGGAGCGCCTGCCCCCTGGTGGTCAGTGCATGTCATAATGAGTGGTTGAGTGGTCTTAGCATATCATTAGCATATTACCCTTTGGTTGAACGGACAACTGGACAACCAGACTCTTAGCATATTAGGCTTTTATTATATAGGATGCTTGGAGGTAAGGATGCTGGGAACTGATATGCATATATGCATAACCCATGGACATAGACAATAGAGTAGTAAAGGCCTGGGAGGGGTGGGTACTGGATGGAGGGGGTCAATGGGAAAAAAAACTCACAAACAAACAAACGAACAAACAAAGGGGACATCTGTAATATTTTCAACAATAAAGGTAAATTTAAAAGAAGATGCTTGGTATAAAACTTTGATCATTCACATGTAAGTATTTTTAAGGTGCCTATGAGGCAATCTCCTCTACTGGTTTTATGAGCCAACAAAGGAACATAAGAAAAAGTGAAATTCTGTAATGACATTGTAACACTCAAAATTTAACCAGATGTATCTTTAGTTCCAGTCTGACTGTGGAGTCCCAGTCCTGCCATCCAGTTTCTGACTGAATGTCTTGCCTGCATCTTAAATTCATTGCATTCTTCTTTTATTTTAGGAAACAAAATTTCTGGTGCAAAACTTTAGGTCACAAATCATTCAAGTTTAAACTTTAAGTTAAAAGTTTTAGCTTTAAGTTGATGTGAGGAGACATTTTGGTATGTTTATCATATGCTAAACAAATTTAAGAATTCGTTTGAAAGAATATTTTGCCTAGAGTATATTCAGGAAGTGTTAAAAGGCTTAAGAAAGTAAAAACTGAAGATTTAAGCTGAGACTTTTTAAAAAATTACAAAAAAAGTTTGTTAATTTATTTCACCTCTTATGTTATTGAGAATGTTGACTGTAAAATAATATTTTCTTTCTAATTTAAGTATAGAAACTTTTAACACTGGTGTATTTATCCAAAAGAAAGATCATCACCATCAATAATATTTCCTTTAGAGGAGAATTAAAAAAATACATATATATATATGATTTTTTTTTTTACAGAGAGGAAGGGAGAGGGATAGAGAGTTAGAAACATTGATGAGAGAGAAACATCAATCAGCTGCCTCCTGCACACTCCCCACTGGGGATGTGCCCACAACCAAGGTACATGCCCTTGACCGGAATCGAACTAGGACCCTTGAAGTATGCAAGCCAATGCTCTATCCACTGAGCCAAACCAGTTAGGGCGAGAATTTAATGTTTTGATATTTTATCAATAATCACAAAGCAACATATATTTAAGTAAATAACAGAATGTGTGACCTTCTATGTTGATAAAAAAAAAGAACTAAAACATTTATGTACTCCACATTCCCTCCCCCCTCTGCCCCTCTCACCACTAATAAGTCCTAAGATTCACTCTATCACTTCAATCAAGGCAAGCTAAAGTTAAAAAAAATATAGTCTGTTGATTTCCCCCAAAATAAATTCTTTTTACCTTGAAACAAAATACTAAACTCTGCTCTTCAGACATACTTCAAATGCTGATCTTATTTGTCACTGTTTGAAAGTGAAACAGAGTTAGACTTTAAAAGAAAAGAAAATCCTGGAGCCACTTGGGAAGCTTTAGGGGTCAGTCTGTTTGCCTGGTTCTGGTCAGAGTCACAAGGCCTAAATAAGGGCCACTTTATTTTCATTTGACATTTTTCAATCAAAGCACATAACTAGAATTTGAAATATAATATATAAAGGACCATATTGTGAGATTGATGTTCCATTTCACTTAGCATCTTCCTACTTGTTTTATTGGTGAAAAGGAAATGATAGACTTTTTCCTGTCACTGCAATTTGAATTCTGTATGCAATAATAAAGAAACATAATAAAAATAATAATGCCAAAGCAAATTGAAAATTGGTGAACAGTTAGATGGGGATTTTCTTGTATGTTGAAAATACTGGCCACAAACTTTCTATGTTCCTAAATGTTCATTTTGTACTAAATTTTTAAATGTATTCATCAATTGTAAGGGAAGTTAATAGCTCCCCAAAAGTATAAAATATAAAGAATAAACAATATTAATTTAATAAGCTAAATGTTATTTGTTTGGATGAGTGCTTCTTTTTTGATCTCTCTCTCTCTCTCTCTCTCTCTCTCTCTCTCTCTCTCTCTCGTTTCAGAATTTTCCATCTCTTGACCCTAGGAACACACACTAACCAGGGGGCTTCCTGGAGCAGAATCTGACACCTTCCAACAATACTTATGTACAAAGATTGTGCTGTGGCTTGGAAAATAGCATTCAATGTGTCAGGAAGTGACTAAAATCCCAGATTGGAGGACTCAGGCTAAAGTCACAAAAGGGTTAAAAAGATAAATGCTTCTTACTGAAATATGCTCACATATGCACCCTATATCTTCTACTTAGACTGAAATTTTAAAGGGCATAACAGTTTCTTATACTGCTTTTTTCCCCAAGTCTAAAATATCTTTAAGCAGGAAAAGGGCAGAATGACCATTCTAATTCTATATTCCAATTAATAATCAGATTATTATTATTGGGGATAAAAGAACATTATCTGAAATGAAACATTTTGTTAGTATAAGGAAGACTGCTCAAGGAACTGATTTGAAAACGATTCGGTTTGGGCAAGTGGAGGGTAGTTAGAAAACCTCCCAGTAAGGGAATCTATACCTTTCTAAAACCAGACAAACACAAGGGGGCAGTTAGAGCTCAAGCTCTGATTTCAAAACTGGCTAATTGCATGAGAGCCAGCCTATTTTAGTTTACCCTTGGGATATTTAGCAGTTCCCTTGGCAGGCAAAGAAACATGAGGCTGACAAGTGGGTTTAGTTTGCACCTGGTCTAATTGCTGTGAGGACAGCTGGAACCTCTCTAATGACAGCTACAATAGCTATGGCTTCGGGAGAGCTTGGGGCTACATTCCCTAAAATTTACACTTTTGTTCTAGCCTCCCAATTCTGATTAAACTGTGTTTCTTACGCATTCTAAATGTCCTTTTTTACTTTTACTCTGTGAACTTCGTTCGCAAAGGAGGGACTTAAAAACTCACCAATCTAAGGGCTATGTTTATTTTAATTTATGAGGAGACAGTAGTGGGGGGTGGGGCGGGGAGGATTGGGGCGAGTGGAAAGTTCAACTAATTCTAGCAGCTTTTAGTTTCAGCTGTTCTTCTTTTGCAAATATGCTTCAGATCCCTACCCCCCAAACTGCAAGCCATCCCTGGTTTCGATTCAAACTCAAGCGGCATTGCTATAACTTTTCTCACGGGTTTGCAAGTTTCCGTGAGAAATAACCATTCCTGCGCAGAATTCCATTGAATTTGGGGGATGGGAGCTACCATGGGTAATCCTGGATCGCAGGTATTTGAAGAAGTGAATCTAGCCCAATGGGTAGCCGTCCGGAGCTGAGATCAGCGGCCCTATTGGAGAGTGAGGAGGGCTGGCTAGGCAGCTCCAGGTCCTTCACTTGCAAGACAACTTAATGAATCTTCTCTCCCCTCCCCTCCCAGCGCTTTGCCCGCCTCCGTCCCTAGGAGCTGATTGGCAGAAATCACTATCCAACCCTAGACTCTGGGCCTCCTTCGGGACCTAGGATTGGCCTACAAAAAGGACTGGAATGAGGGGGTGCAAGGGGAGGGATTTCCCTTATTGCTCAAGCTGGGTCCTGGGACCTGGAAAGGCGGAGTGGAGAGTTTAGTTCCCGCGACTGAGCCG
This sequence comes from Murina feae, assembly GCA_004026665.1. NCBI lineage: Eukaryota > Metazoa > Chordata > Mammalia > Chiroptera > Vespertilionidae > Murina > Murina feae. Next base: position 37,371 of record PVJC01008158.1, on the reverse strand, counting down.
CGAGGCCGGTGGGCTTATCCTCCCCCGCTGCAGTTCCAGGCCAGAGCACGCCAAGCAATTTTCTCATCCTGCGGCCCAGCCTCGGCTACAAGCAGGACCCTCACGCAGCGCGCGGAGTTCCTGGCACTTTCCGAAGGGGTCTATTGCTCCCTGCCCAGAGGCTGTGCGCTCTAGGACTTACCTGTTTGAGCACTAACACCTGGACCATGCACTTATCCAGGAACCCCAGGATGGCCTCCCACGCACGCCGGGTAGCCAACGCCACCAGTTTTCAGCCAATGCGTCGTCCTCCGCCACGGACCCTGCTGCTGCTGCTGCTTCTCTTGCCACTGGTAAGCTGCCTTCCAGCACACCCCGATGCCCCCGGCTGGGCGTTGCTGTCCTCGGATCTCCGGGGGGTTGCAGGGGTCCCCGCCGAGGAGGCTATAGTAATGGCGAACCGTGGGCTCCGGGTGCCTTTTGGCCGGGAGGTCTGGCTGGATCCACTGCAGGACCTGGTGCTGCAGGTGCAGCCGGGGGACCATTGCGCGGTGACTGTACTAGACAACGACGCTCTGGCCCAGCGGCCTGGCCGCCTGAATCCCAAGCGCTTCCCCTGCGACTTTGGTCCTAGAGAGGTGAGCTACTCTCACCTCGGTGCGCGTAGCCCCTCGCGAGATCGCATTCCGCTGCAGCTGCGCTATGACGCGCAGGGAGGGACTGCAGTGCTTCCCTTGGTGCTAGAGGTGGTTGTGGTCTTTACTCAGCTGGAAGTTGTGACTCGGAACTTGCCTCTGGTCGTGGAGGAGCTGCTGGGGACCAGCAATGCTCTGGACGCGCAGAGCTTGGAGTTCACCTACCAATCCGAGACAGAGGAGTGTCGTGTGGGCATCCTGTCGGGCTTGGGCATGCTGCCTCGCTATGGGGAACTCCTACACTACCCGCAGGTCCTAGCCAGTGAGGGGGACAACCAGGAGCCTCTCCTGATGGACTGCAAAGCTTTCCAGGAGCTAGGAGTGTGCTACCGCCACACAGCCTCCAGTCACTCACCAAACAGAGACTGGGTGCCCATGGTGGTAGAGCTGCACATGCGAGGGGCTCCTGTGGGCAGCCCTGCTTTGAAACGCGAGCGCTTCCAGATGCTGGTGAGAATCCGAGGAGGGGTTGAGAACACTGCCCCCAAACCCAGTTTTGTGGCCATGATGATGATGGAGGTGGACCAGTTTGTACTGACCGCTCTCACCCCAGACATGTTGGCAGCTGAGGATGCTGAATCTACCCCTGACTTGTTGATCTTCAACCTCACCTCCCCATTTCAGCCTGGCCAGGGCTACCTGGTAAGCACTGATGATCGCAACCTGCCGCTTTCCTCCTTTACTCAAAGAGATCTGCGACTTCTGAAGATTGCCTACCAGCCACCTTCTGAGGACTCTGAACAAGAGCGTCCCTTTGAATTTGAGCTGGAGGTAGTAGACCCAGAAGGAGCAGCCTCAGATCCTTTTGCCTTCATGGTGGTGGTGAAGCCCATGAATACACTGGCTCCAGTGGTTACCCGCAACACTGGTCTCATTCTCTATGAGGGCCAGTCTCGGCCCCTAACCAGCCCTACAGGCAGTGGACCACAAAATTTGGTCATCAGTGATGAAGATGACCTAGAGGCAGTGCAGCTAGAGGTGGTGGCTGGGCTCCAACATGGTCACCTCATCCTTCTGGTTGGCTCTAGTGGTAACTCTGTCACTAAGACCTTTACAGTAGCTCAGCTAACAGCTGGTCAGGTGGTCTACCACCATGATGACAAAGATGGCTCACTGAGTGACAACCTGGTGCTTCGAATGGTAGATGGAGGACACAGGCACCAGGTGCAATTCCTATTCCCCATCACCTTAGTGCCTGTGGATGACCAGCCACCAGTCCTCAGTGCCAACACAGGACTGACACTGGCAGAGGGTGAAACAATGCCCATACAACCCTTTGCTCTCAGTGCAACTGACATGGACTCCGATGACTCTCTGCTGCTTTTTGTGCTGGAGTCTCCTTCAACTACAGGCCATCTGATTATCCGCCAACCTCATCCTCCACAAGAGATGGAACAGCTTATTGGGAGTCCTTGGAAGAAACAAGGAACATTTTATGAGAAAATAGTGACAAAGTGGCGGCAGCAAGACATAACGAAGGGGAGGCTGTTCTATATGCACTCTGGGCCCCATAATCCTGGACCAGTGATGGATCAGTTCACATTTCGAGTTCAGGATAACCATGACCCCCCTAATCAATCTGGACTACAGAAATTTGTGATCCGTATTCATCCCGTGGATCGCCTCCCTCCAGAGTTGGGCAGTGGCTGTCCCCTTCGGATGGTGGTGCAAGAATCCAAGCTTACACCGCTGAGGAAGAAGTGGCTACAATACACTGACCTGGACACAGATGACCGAGAACTACGTTACACAGTGACTCAGCCTCCAATGGACACAGATGAAAACCACTCGCCAGCCCCATTAGGAACCTTGGTCCTGACTGACAACCCTTCTATCGTGGTGGCCCATTTTACCCAAGCCCAGATCAATCATCATAAAATTGCTTACAGACCTCCAGATCAAGAACTGGGAGTGGCTGCCCGAGTGGCCCAGTTCCAGTTCCAGGTGGAGGACCGAGCTGGGAATGTAGCTTCAGGCATCTTCACCCTTTACTTGCAGCCAGAGGACAACCAGCCACCTGAGATCCTCAACACTGGCTTTACTACTAAGGAGAAAGGACACCACATCCTGAGTGAGTCTGAGTTGCATGTGAATGATATAGACACTGATGTAGCCCACATCTCTTTTACTCTAACACAGGCACCCAAACATGGTCACATAAGGGTGTCTGGACAGATACTGCCTCTAGGTGGTGTTTTCCATCTGGAGGACATAAAACAGGGTCGGATTTCCTATGACCATAGTGGGGATGACTCCCTTACTGATAACTGCTCCTTGGAGGTCAGTGACAGACATCATGTGGTGCCCATTACTCTCAGAGTGAATGTTCAGCCAGTGGATGATGAGGTGCCCATGCTGAACCTTCCTGCTGGCACTCTGGGGTCCTATCTAGATGTTTTAGAGAATGGGGCTACTGAAATCACTGCCAGTGTTATCAAGGGGACTGATGAAGACACTGATGATTTAATGTTGACTTTCCTCTTGGAAGATCCGCCCTTATATGGAGAAATCCTGGTCAATGGAGTTCCAGCAGAGCAGTTTACCCAAAGGGACATCCTGGAGGGCTCTGTTGTCTATGCCCATACCAGTGGTGAGATAGGCCTATTGCCCAAAGAGGACTCTTTTAACCTGAGTCTGTCAGCCAGATCTCAAAAATGGAGAATAAGTGGCAATACTATCCAAAGAGTTACTGTGTGGGTGACCATCCTTCCTATTGACAGCCAGCCCCCAGAAATTTCTGTAGGTGAACAGTTTATAGTAATAGAAGGTGATAAAAGTGTCATAACCTCAATGCATATAAGTGCTGAAGATATCGATTCCCTAAATGATGACATATTGTGCACTATAGTTATTCAGCCTACCTCAGGTTATGTTGAAAATATTTCTCCAGCACCGGGCTCTGAAAAATCAAGAGCAGGGATTGCCATAAGTGCCTTCACACTGAAAGATCTCAGGCTTGATCATATTAACTATGTCCAGAGCATACATAAAGGAGTGGAACCTGTGGAAGATAGATTTATATTTCGTTGTTCTGATGGCATTAACTTTTCAGAGAGACATTTTTTCCCTATTGTTATCATTCCCACCAATGATGAACAGCCAGAAATATTTATGAGAGAATTTATGGTGATGGAAGGCATGAGTCTGGTGATTGATACGCCCATCCTCAATGCTGTTGATGCTGACATTCCCCTGGATGATTTAACTTTCATTCTTACCCAATTTCCTACTCATGGTCGCATCATGAACCAGCTGATAAACAGCACAGTTTTGGTCAACAGCTTTACCTTGGACCAGATCATAGAGAGTTCCAGCATTATTTATGAGCATGATGACTCTGAGACCCAGGAAGATAGTTTCGTGATTAAACTAACAGATGGTAAGCACTCTGTGGAAACGATGGTTCTCATTATGGTTATCCCTGTTGATGATGAGACCCCCAGAATGACCATTAATAGTGGATTAGAAATAAAAATTGGGGAAACCAAAATTATGAACAATAAAATATTAATGGCAACTGATTTAGATTCTGAAGACAAATCATTGGTTTATATAATTCGTTATGGGCCAGAACATGGATTATTACAGAGACAAAAACTTATGCATGCCTTTGAAAATATCACACTGGGCATGAATTTTACCCAGGATGAAGTGAACAGGAACTTAATTCAATATGTCCATTCTGGGCAAGACAGCATTCAGGACCTAATTAAATTTGATGTGACTGATGGAACAAATACCCTCATAGATTGCTACTTTTATATATCTATTGGGAGCATTGATATTGTCTTCCCTGATGTGATAAGTAGGGGAGTGTCCTTGAAAGAAGGTGGTAAAGTCATCCTCACAACAGACCTCTTAAGCACTAGTGATTTGAACAGTCCTGATGAAAACTTAGTGTTTACCATCACCAAGTCTCCCCTGAGAGGTCTCTTAGAATGCACAGATAAACCTGGAGTGTCTATCACATCTTTTACTCAGCTTCAACTGGCTGGAAACAAAATCTACTACATACACACAGCTGATGATGAGGTGAAGATGGACAGTTTTGAGTTTCAAGTCACTGATGGACGTAACCCTGTCTTCCGGACATTCCGTATCTCCATTAGTGATGTGGACAACAAAAAGCCAATTGTCACCATCCATAATCTGATTGTCAGTGAAGGTGAAAACAAGCTGATCACTCCCTTTGAACTCACTGTTGAAGACAGAGATACTCCTGATAAACTCCTAAAATTCACTGTCACCCAGATGCCTGTTCATGGTCAACTCCTACTTAACAATACCAGGCCTGCCATGGTTTTCACCAAGCAAGACTTAAATGAAAACTTAATCAGCTATAGGCATGATGGCACTGAGTCAAGTGAAGACAGCTTCTCCTTCACGGTAACTGATGGCTCCCATACAGAGTTCTATGTTTTTCCTGATACAGTATTTGAAACAAGAAGACCCCAAGTGATGAAGATCCAGGTCGTAGCTGTTGACAATAGTGTCCCCCAAATTGTAGTGAACAAAGGAGCTTCTACACTTCGCACTCTGGCCACCGGCCACTTGGGATTCATGATCACAAACAAAATATTAAAAGCTGAGGACAGAGACAGCCTGTGTTTTTCTCTTAGGTTTATTGTTACAGAGGTCCCTCGACATGGATACCTCCTCAACTTGGGCAAAGGCAACCACAGCGTCACTCAGTTCACACAAGGTATGGTTCATTTTTCTTTCTTTATAACCATTTGGCATTTTAGGTCTTATTTACTGAGGATATAGCTGTCACTGTAAATGTTATTAAGTAGAGGCTCAAATTATATTCCAAGATAAGGAAGGAAAAGGACATAAAGGGGAAGGGAGAATTCAGGGACCTTCTTTCCTGGGAGAACAGCTTCTTTCTTGCCATATGTCCCAGTGCAGTGACCTTCACTAGAGAGAGTATTGATTTTTTTTCATATAACAGTAAGATTTGCTGCCAGAACAGGAGCTAGACTTTGGTGAATTAAAATTGAAGCAAGCTTTTCAGCTCTGTGCCATTTGCCACACAACTGTCTCTTGAGCAGCCTGATTTGTGTGCTGCAAATAGTTTATTAAGCATTTTAACACCATAGAGAGATACACTTTCTAAATTGTGTATTCAGATTATTATTATTATCAAATACCATTCAAATAGAACCCCAAATTTATATTACTTTGATTAATTTTTAGAGCATTGCTATAATACTATTATAGTTGGTAGAAACTTTATAACTAAAAATCTGTATTTATACTTTGTAGATTTTATAATTTTAATATTTCAAGACAAATACCTGTCCAAAGACATAAGAAGTAAACATCTATCTAGATTTATAAAAATAAGTACAAAGCATGTTACTATGGTACACACAAAGTAAGAGAGTATTAGAAGACGTGATGTATAAGAAGGCAGTATTTCTGTCACCAAAATATGGATCCACTTCATTATTAAGAACTTGAAGATATGTTGATAAAAGGAGAAAATTATTGTTATTTTAAAATATGTTTTTATTTAATTTTTAGGGAGGAGGGGAGAGGTATAGAGATTGAAATATTCATGAGGGAGAAACCAAACAGCTGCTTCCTGCATGTCCCCTACTAGGGAATCAAACCTACAACCTGGGCATATGACCCAGAATTGAACCAGGGACCTTCATGGGTTGACAGTCAATGACTGAGCCATACTGACCAGGCAAAAATTATTATTTTTTTAAATTTCAAAACTTTTCTCTGCCCTATTTCAAACTGAGTAACAAACACTGGTTGCATCTACATTCATTTACATTCTTGAGGCTAAAGTATTTTTCTAAACTAATTTTTTTTGTGTGTGCAAACATAATCTCAGACAGGAAGGGCAGGTGACCTAAGCAAAGTTACTCAGGGAGTGAAGGGAGAAGCCAACTTAATATGCTGGTTTGGGAGTTAGGGCTCTGCTCTCTAGAACCTGTAATTTTCACTACAAACGGCTTTGGGTTGCTTTCATAAAAATCTCACCATGTCAGAATGCAAACTTGATCTATCCTATGTGGGTTCTCTGGGCAGAGATGGAGTTTAACCCTAGGACATCCCAGTGGGGGTATTCTTTTCATGCAGTAGTGTTGTGCTCTTAGATAACAAATGCTTTAATAAACATGGATGTCACAAAGTGTAGTGCTAAAGTGAACTGTTTCTCTGATTTAGATGCTGGCAAATAGTCCTACACTTCAACCTTCTGATTCTTGGCTGAAAGCCTGAATATATCCTCGGGCCCGCAGGGACAGGAAAACTTCAGAGTGCCAAATGTCATGCCAGATCAGCAGGAAACTTTTGTATGAAGGCTTTCTGAGGATAGAGATGCCATGCTATCTTAGATTGGTTTGTTTTCATGTGAGTGAAGAGGATGAAAGGAATACAGGCTTGGGCAAAAGTAGGTTTAAGTATCCACTTTCACTGGTTGTTAGTTAAATTACCAGCCATCATTACCTAAAAGATAAATCACAAGTAACGATACAAAATAATAACAATAATAATAATAAGACAAATAACATAAATAACCAGAGGCCCGGTGCACAAAAATTTGTGCACTTAGGAGGTCCCTCAGCCCAACGTGTGCCCTCTCGCAGACTGGGACCCCTCTGGGGATGTCCACCTGCTGGCGTGCCTGGTCAGCCTGGGTGAGGGGCTGATGGCTCTTTGCAGGCTGGCCAAGCCCCCCAGTGGGATCCCTCACCCCATTGGGGTGTGGCCAGCATGGGTGATGGATTGAGGGCTATTTTCAGGCTTTCAGGCTTCCCACAGTCCCTTCAGGTTTTGGGTCCCTACTGGGGTACCTGGCCAGCCTGGGTGAGGGGCTGATGGCTGTCTGCAGGCTGGCCAAGCCCCTCAGTGGCGTCCCTCACCCCATTGGAGTATGGCCAGCCTGGGTGATGGGCTGAGGGGCGTTTTCAGGCTTTCAGGATGCCCACAGCTCCCATTGATCCAATGTCCCAGCAAGGCTGGCTGGAAGCAGGTTCCTGGGGTTTATTTATCTTCTATAATTGATACACTGTTCCTTTAAGCCGAGCCTAGGCAGGTAAGGAAACCTCCTGTCTGCTTCAACTCGGAGGCTTCTGTAATTGAGACAATGTTGCAAATATGTTGTTGCCTGGAGCTGAGAGAAGCCCAGGCAATGGGCAAACAGTTTTACTCCTGCTGCAGTGGAAGGTGCCTGTTTACTCAGCTCCGTGAGTGCTGGCTTCCATCTTGGCTGGGTTAATTTGCATACAGCCGCTCTGATTGGCTGGTGGGCATGGCTTAGGCATCCCAAAGAAACGGTCAATTTCAATATTACACTTTTATTAGATTAGATAATATTTAATAAATAAATAATAATATAAGAAGAAACTTTATGTTCCATGAACTCACAACTATAACTTTACTTTTGCTCACCCTATATATTGGAGGATAGAAAAATGTAACTTCAAATCACTTCTCTGACAAGAAAAAGGATTTCAATGTTAAAGATTTTTTTAAAAGAAATTTCAGGATGAAGACAAGCAAATGTGCTATTTCATTACAGGTGTTGCACTCACTAACTTAGACTCACCGTGGTTGTATGTAAATGAAGAGTAGTAGTAAATTTATTATAAAAAGTAAAGGCAAATTTTTAAAATTTCTTTTTAAAAATAAAATTTCACAACCCAATAAGAACTCAAATATTGATGAGAAAAATTATTGGTATTTAATAATACACCACTCATTTGAACAAGTTGAGACTGGAGTTTGGCTCATAGCAGATATTTATGGGGATTAGATAAATGAGTAAGCATCTATCATAGAGCTACCATGGATGCTCTTCCAGTAGAGGAAATGAAAGAAGTGCTTAGAGTGAAGACTATGCAATCTCTTTATTTGTTTTTCTTTTGTTATTATGAAGGATAAGCTAAAATATATTTTGATTGGTTTTCAATGCAGTGAATTAAATTAATTTAGCACACATGGCCAGAGAAAGTTATTCCTAAATTGAGTGATGAAATGATTGATAGGAAAAAAACTAATTCTATATAATAAAAGCATAATATGCAAATTGACCATCCCTTTGGGACACCTAAGCCACACCCACCAGCCAATCAGAGTGACTGTATGCAAATTAGCCCAGCCAACATGGAGGCTGGAGCTCACGGAGCTGAGTAAATAGGCAGTTTCCGTTGCAGCAGGAGTGAAACTGTTTGCAGACCGCCTGGATTTCTCCAGGCTCCAGGCAACAACATATTTGCAATAATGTCTCTATCATAGAAGCCTCGGGAGCTGAAGCAAACAGCAGGCCAGGCCTGACTTCTAAGGGCAACAGTGTCTCAATTATAGAAACTACGAGGTGAAGCAGAACAGAGGTTTCATTATCTGCCTAGGCCTCGGCTTAAAGAAACAGTGTATCAATTATAGAAGATAAACAAATCGCAGAAACCTGCTTCCAGCCAGCCTTGCTGGGACATTGGGTCAGTGGGAGCTGTGGGCAGCCTGAAAGTCTGAAAACACCCCTCAGCTTGTCAACCACGCTGGCCACAACCCAATGGGGTGAGGGACGCCACTGGGGGGCTTGGCCAGCCTGCAAACAGCCATCAGCCCCTCACCCAGACTGGCCAGGTACCCTAGTAGGGGCCCAAAATCTGAAGGGACTGTGGGCAGCCTGAAAGTTTGAAAACGGCCTTCAGCCCATCACCCAGGCTGGCCACACCCCAATGGGGTGAGGATCCACACTGGGGGGGTTTGGCCAGCCTGCAAAGAGCCATCAGCCCCTCACCCAGGCTGACCAGGCACACCAGCAGGTGGACATCCCCAGAGGGGTTCCAGACTGTGAGAGGGCACAGGTCGGGCTGATGGACCTTCCAAGTGCACAAATTTTTGTGCACTGGGCCCCTAGTTAACTTATAAAATGTATTAAATTTCATTATTAGAAAAAGTTAAAGTGGAATTAGACAAATTATGGAAATTATTTAGTTATTTTAAACTTAACCTCTCTGCTAAGGTGACCTGCTCCCTCAACTCTAGGTCAAAATCACTTTTCTCAAATATCCAGATATTTTTTCTTATGAGAGCTCATTTATAAATCATTTTTAGAAATTTCCCCAAAGAGTTTGAACCAGGGTATGGTTTCTGCTATGTTAATGCATTTAGAATTTTTCAAAACCTATGGAATGGTTATGTGGATATACTGAAATACATTCATTGCATATTTAATATTTAGAAAAAAAATCTAGTTAATTGTTAGATGTTTGCTTAAAGAAGATTACATTTTGGCTTCTAGGTTTTTATTTTCCTAACTAGAGGCCTGATGCATGAAATTTGTGCATGGGAGCGGTGGGTCCCCTCAGCCCAGCCTGCACTCTCTCTAATCCAGGACCCTTTGGAGATGTCCGACTGCTGGTTTAGGCCCGATACTGGGGATGGGGGCTAAACTGACAGTCAGACATCTCTCTCACAATCCTGGACCACTGGCTCCTAATCGCTCACCTGTCTGCCTGCCTGGCTGCCCCTAACTGCTCCCCTTGCTGCCAGCCTGATTGCCCCTCACTGCCTCTGCATACCAGCCTGATTCCCTCTAACTGCCCTCCCCTATAGGCCTGGTCACCCCTAATTCCCCCCCCCCCCCCCCCCCCC
>PVJC01008158.1:0-26979 GCA_004026665.1 Murina feae | reverse complement strand
CAGCCATATTGTGAGGACATGAGGGTTAATTTGCATATTACATCTTTATCATATAGGATACTTCTATACTTTAAGAAGCAAATGTTTACATATATGTAATATCTTTATGGTATTTTTAGAGTATACAGGCAGTGAATTAAATTAATGAGAAAAATTGATGAGAAAAATTATTGGTATTTAATAATACACCACTCATTTGAACAAGTTGAGACTGGAGTTTGGCTCATAGCAGATATTTATGGGGATTAGATACCTGTAGAATAAAAGTGTTATGACCAAAGTCTTTATTTCCTAGAGATTTTTTAGAAGTCCCCTTATTGAACTATGAATTATTAACAGAGTTATAAAGAAAATGAAAAGGGTTTGTTCTAACTAATCAATATTGCATTCCCTAATTTAGAGGGGAAATTTGACACTTGAATCATAAAATCCTTTCATTTTCTCTTTACTTGAAAAATGTTCTTAAAATCAATTTTGAATTAGTAATTTATTTCAATAAAACTGCCTCCTAAGTACTATAGTTTTTTAAAAATTTAATATGGAGATTGAGTGTACTAAACAGTTTTTCTCATAGTAGAGCTTATAGATTTTCTTATAAAATTAAAGAAGGAATGGGAATGTTGGAAAGGTTTTTCCCCACATGACCAGAAGACATCATCCTTATACTAAGGATGCATAGTCAGAGGATAGTTCACTTAATTTCTTTCTTTATTTTTAATCTTTATTGTTCATATTATTACAGTTGTTCCTCTTTCCCCTCCCATAGCTCCCCTCCTCCCAGTTCCCACCCCCCTCTGCCCTTCCCCCCCCCAAACTATCCTCCTCCATGGGTGTACGATTTTTATCCAGTCTCTTTCTGCACCCCACACCCCTTTCCCCCTGAGAATTGTCAGTCCACTCCCTTTATATGCCCCTGATTCTACTCTATTCACCAGTTTATTCTGTTCATCAGATTTTTTATTCACTTGATTTTTAAGTTCACTTGTTGATAGATATGTATTTGTTGTTCATAATTTTTATCTTTACTTTTCCTTCTTCCTCCTCTTCTCAAAGGATACTGTTCAGCATTTCATATAATACTGGTTGGGTGGTGATGAACTCCTTTAGCTTTTTCTTGTCTGTGAAGCTCTTTGTCTGACCTTCAATTCTGAACGATAGTTTTGCTGGGTAAAGTAATCTTGGTTGTAGGTTCTTGCTATTCATCATTTTGAATATTTCTTGCCACTCCCTTCTGGCCTGCAAAGTTTCTGTTGAGAAATCAGCTGACAGTTGTATGGGTGCCCCCTTGTAGGTAACTGACTGCTTTTCTCTTGCTGCTTTTAAGATTCTCTCTTTGTTTTTTGCCCTTGGCATTTTAATTATGATGTGTCTTGGTGTGATCCCTTTGGATTTTTTTTTGTTTGGGGTTCTCTGTGCTTCCTGGACTTGTAAGTCCATTTCTTTCATCAAGTAAGGGAAGTTTTCTGTCATTATTTCTTAAAATAGGTTTTCAATATCTTGCTCTCTCTTTTCTTCTGGCACCCCTATAATTCTGATGTTGGTATGCTTGAAAGTCCCAGAGACTCCTTACACTACATTCATATTTTGGGATTATTTTTTCTTTTTGCTTTTCTGGCTGGGTGTTTTTTGCTTCTTTGTATTTCATATCTTTGACTTGATTCTTGTGATCCTCTAGTGTGCTGTTGGATCTCTGTATATTATTCTTTATTTCAGCCAGTGTATGCTTAATTTCTAGCTGGCCCTTTTTCATATCCTCAAGGGTCTCACGAAATTTATTGGCAGTCTCTAGAATATTCTTGAAAAACCTTATAACCGTGTTTTTGAACTCTATATCCAGTCATTTGCTTTCCTCCATTTCTGTCATTTGTGACCTATTTCTTTGTCTCCACATTTTGGCTGCTTCCCTGAATTGGTAGAGTGGCTTTCTGTGCTAGGTGTCCTATAGGGCTCAGTGGCTCAGTCTCCTCAATTACCTGAGGTGGATACTCTTGGTGCACTGCTTTGTTGGCTTTGTGCACAGTCTTGTTGTAGCTAAGCCTTGATTACTATTGTCATCACTGAGAGGAATTGACCTGCAGGCCACTTGACTGTGAGAATCAGCTGTGTCTATGGTGGGAGGACTTCTGTGCTGGAGACACCCTTATGGAGCAAGACTTGCTTCAGTGGGGCTGTGGTGCCCACTTAGTCTGACCCCTGAGTGTGTTCCTTATGGATCTGAGGAGTTGTAATCTGGGTGGTCCTGCTTTGACCACTGGGTTCACTCTCTTGGAACTCTAAGGAGATGCTATTTTAGCTTCTGCCTGGGGCTTCCCATCATTTTATATGCAAAAGCCTCTGCATGCAGCTTGTGTTGGGCGGGGTCTAAGGGAATCTATAGGGCAGAGCAATCAGCTGTGGCTGATTCTCAGCCCTGCCCTAAGAGGCACAGGGTCTCCATGTCCCTCAGCACCACCGAGATAAAGCCGCTCTGAAGATTCTCCCAGTGCCAGATGGTGCCAGACAGTCCAGCTCCTCCCCGCATGTGACTGAGTCCCCAGAAATTCGCCTGGAACTGGAGTTCAGAGCCATTGGGAGCTTGTGCCTCCCTCTGGTAAGAAATGCTGCCAGCCCTTTCCGCAAGCCCCCTTCGCACGTGCCTCTGTACGTCTGCACTTTACTTCCGCACCTCCTCTGAGTCTCAGTCTCTGTCTAGTGGTAGAATTTCCACTCAGCCAGCCTTCCTGTGGGTCTGGGTGGTGTCCGTTTTTTCTTTTCGTTGTGGTTTTGAAATTGTTGTGAGAGGCGGAAATTCCCAGTGTTTCCTTCCCTATACCGCCATCTTGGTTTCTCCGTTCACTTGATTTCTCACTGATAAATTAAAGGTTGTAAAAAGTAATAGTTATAAGAGTAAACAGGTAAAGAGCTGTTCAGGGGGATTCCTTTATTATCTTTTTGAAATGTTATACATAAGAAGATAGAGTTGCAAGTGTAGTCCTCTAGACCTCTGGGTATCATTTTTTTAAGTTAATTTTTAAAATATATATATTTTATTATTTTTTTGCAGAGAGGAAGGGAGAGAAGTAGAGAGTTAGAAACATCGATAAGAGAGAAACATCAATCAGCTGCCTCCTGCACACCTCCCACTGGGGATGTGCCCACAACCAAGGCACATACCCTTGATCGGAATTGAACCCAGGACCCTTCAGTCCGCAGGCCGACGCTCTATCCACTGAGCCAAACTGGTTATGGCTTAAGTTAATTTTTTGAGCCTTTACTTAATATTAGGCTCTGAGCAAAGGACTGTGGGAAGTTATGATGAAAAATATAAATTCCCAGAAGTTTGCAATCTTCTAGAAAGGCAGCCACACAGAAAACTAAACATGATACAGGTCAGAAATTGGGGGGAATTATAGTAGAGTTAGAAATGAAATACTAGCGGTCAACAAAACATTTTAAACCTGTTTTACCTGCAAGTACCTCTATTAGCAATAAGGTATTGTTAACTACCAAATGAAATTGTTTGCTACTCGTGTCTGATGGTAAGCAAGTCACTTTTCAAAACTGTTTGTACCAAGGTAGAACACATACTTCACATCTATAAAGTGCAGCTATAGCAACTGATGGAGTAATTTCTTGATTCTAATATCTTATATGACTTAAGATTATGCTTTGTAAAATAATTTTCTTAACATGTAATGCCTGTAAATGTGATAGCATAAACTTAGTAAACCTCTTTTTATTTTAATTGAATTGATTGTGGTGATACTTGTTAACAAAATTATACAGGTTTCATATGCACAGTTCTACAACACGTAATCTGTACACTGTTTTGCGTGTTCACCACCCCAAGTTAATTCTCCATCTATCATTTATCTTTCTATACCTTTCTCTACCTACCCCACCCACTCTCTTTCCTGGCAACCACCACACTGTTGTCATGTCCCTGAGTTCTTTCTCATTTGTTTTTTCTCTTTTTGCTCAAGCCCTTCACCCTCCCCACGCAACCACTACCCTTTGACAGGTGTCAGCTTGCTCTCTATCCGTGAATTTGTCTCATTTTGCTTGTTAGTTCATTAGATCTACATATAAGAGAAATTATATGGTATTTGTCTTTCTCTGATTGGCTTATTCCCCTTAGCATAATGCTCTCCAGGTCCATCCATGCCATCAACAGAATGAATTTCTTTGTCTTTTATAGCCAAGTAGTATTCTATTGTGTAAATGTTCCATGGTTTCTTTATCCTCCTACCTACTGATCAACACTTGGGCTGCTTCCAAGTCTTGGCTATTATAAATAACTAGAAGCCCAATGCATGAAATTTGTGCATGGGTAGGGTCCCTAGGCCTGGCTGGTGATTAGGACCAATATGTGGGGCTACTGGCAGGGTGATCAGGGAGCCCCTGCTGGCACCCACGTTGGCCAGCCTGGGGCCTGCGGGCTGGGGGAAGCTTCTGCATTGAGTGTCTTCCCCCTGGCTGTCATAGCAACCAGTAGTTCCACCGGTCAGTCAATTTGCGTATTAGGCTTTTCCACACTAATAAAAGAGTAATATGCTAATTGGTGTCACTCCACTACATCCCAAGCCATACCCACCAGCCAATCAGAGCAACTATATGCAAATTAACCCAACCAAGATGGCAGCTGGCGGCCACAGAGCTAGAGCAAGCTGGTGGCTTCATTGCTCTGGTGAAGGGGGAAGCTACCTGCCTAGGCCGGCTGTGGCCTCTGCTCAAGGCAACAAAGTTTCAATTATAAAAGCCACAGAGCTAAAGCAAACAGGAGGCTTCCTTGCCCCAGCCTCCACTCAAGGACACAAAGTTTCAACTATAGAAGATAAATAAACCCCAGATACCTGCTTCCAGCCAGCCTCCTGGGAGCTTGGGTCACTGGGGGCTGTGGCCAGCCTGCAAACAGCCATCAGCCCCTTACCCAGGCTGGCCAGGCACCTCAGGGGAGACCTCCACCATGAAGGGGCTGTGGCCAGCCTGCAGACAGCCATCAGCCCCTCACTCAGGCTGGCCAGGCACTCCAGCAGGGACACCCACCCTGAAGAGGCTGTGGCCAGCCTGCAAACAGCTATCATCCCATTACCCAGACTGGCCACACCCTCATAGGGTAAGGGTTTCTGCTGGTGGGCTTGGCTAGCCTGAAAACAGCCATTAGCCCCTCACTCTGGCTGGCCAGGTACCCCAGCAGCACTCCCCTCCCTGCAGGGGTTGTGGCCAACCTGAAAATGGCCCTCATCCCCTCACCAAGGCTGGCCAGGCACCCCAGGGGAACCTGCATCCTGATCCAGGACATACTTCAGGGCAAACCAGCTGGCCCCCACCCATACACCAGGCCTCTATCCTACATAATAAAAGGGTAATATGCAAATTGACTCTAACAGCAGAACCACTGGGAATGACTGGTCACTATGATACACACTGACCACCAGGGGGCAGACACTCAATGCAGGAGCTGCCTCCTGGTGGTCAGAGTGCTCCCACAGGGGTGCTCTGCTCAGCCACAGCCAGGCTGCCAGCTGGCAGCACAGCAGTGGTGGCGGGAGCTTCTCCTGCCTCCTCAGCAGCACTAAGGACGTCCAACTGCAGCTTAGGCTTACTCCCTACTGGCATGTGGACATTCCCCGAGGGCTCCCGGGTTGCCAGAGGGATGTGTAAGTGCCATCTTAGGCTGATCCTCCAGGGAGCAGGCCTAAGCCATCAGGTGGACATCCGCTGAGGAGTTCCAGACTGTGAGAGGTCACAGGTCGGGTTTGGCTGAGGGACCCCCACCCCCAGGTGCACAAGTTTTTGTGCACCCAGCCTCCAGTATGATATAAGACTAGTAGCCCATTGCAGGAAGATTCCTGTAAGAATAGTGCTTCCTGAGCCAGAGCGAAGCAGAGAAGGGAGTGAAGCCCGCCTCAACTCCTAGTTCTGCCACCTCGGCTCCCTTCTCTGCTGCCGTGGCTCCCTTCTCTGCCGCCTCAGCTCCCTTCTCTGCTGCCTCGGCTCCCTCCCTTCTCTGCCTTGGTTCCCGTCTCTGCCGCCTCAGCTCTCATCTCTGCTGCCTTGGCTCCCCCCGCCTTCTTCTTCCCTTCTTCACCGTCTCCGCTGCCTTGGCTTCGTTCCCTTCTCCACCACTTGGCTCCCTTCTGCAGTACTTGGCTTCCTTCTACTCTGTCTTTAGTCTTAGCTCTCTTGTGTATGCAAATTAACCACCATCTTTGATGGGTTAATTTGCATACAGTCACTCTGATTGTCTGGTGGGCATGGCTTGGCTGGTGGGCATGGCTTAGGTGTCTCGGAGTGATGGTTAATTTGCATATTACTCTTTCATTAGAGTAGATAGGATGCTGCTATGAACACAGGTGTGCCTATATTCTTTAAAATTTGTGGGGTTTTTTTTCCAGTTAAATTCCCAGATGTAGAATCGCTTGGTTATAAAGCAGTTCTATTTTTAATTTCTTGAGGCATCTCCATACTGCTCCCCACAGTGGCTGTACCAATTTTCATTCCTACCAACAGTGAACAAACATTCCTTTTCTCCATATCCTTGCCTATACTTGTTGGTTGTTGATTTATTGATGATAGCCATTCTTCGAGGTATGAGAGGATATCTTGTTGTGGTTTTAACTTGCATTCCTCTGATTATTAGTGACATTGAGCATCTTTTCATAGTGTAAGGGCCAATCTATATGTCCTCTTTAGAGAAGTATGTATTCAGGTTCTTTGCCCATTTTTGAATTGGATTGTTTTTTGTTTTTTGTTTTTTTTTTTAGTATTGAGTTTTATAAGTTCTTTATAAATTTTGGATATTAATTTCTTATCAGATATATTGGTGAACATGTTTTTCCATTTAGAGGGTTGTCTTTTCATTTTCTTGAGGGTTTCTTTTGCTATGCAAAAACTTTTTAGTTTGATGTAGTCCCATTTGTTTATTTTTCTTTTGTTCCCCTTCCCTAATAGATATATCAGAAAAAAAATATTGCTACAAGAAATGTCCAAGAATGGCCCTTTTACATTTCTTGTAATACTAGTTTGGTGGTAACAAACTCCTTTACTTTGTCTTGTTGGGGAGGCTCTTTATTGCTACTATTTTAAATTATAGCCTTGCTAGCTAAAGTAGCCTTGGTTGTAGGTCATTGCTTTTCATCACTTTGAATATTTCACATTGATCTCTTCTGGTCTGAAACATTTCTGTTGAGAAATCAGCTAACAGTCTTATGCGAGTTCCCATTAGGTAACTGCCTTTTTCATGTGGCTTTTAAGATTCCCTCTTTGTCTTTTATCTTTGACATTTTAATTATGATGTGTCTTGGTGTGAGCCTCTTTGGGCCATTCTTATTTGGGACTCTTTGCACTACCTGAACTGTGTGTCTTTTGCCTTCACTAGGTTAGGGAAGTGTTTGGTCATTATTTCTTCAAGTGTTCTTGATCATTGCTCTCTCTTCTCCTTCTGATACCCCTATGATGTGGGTTTTGTTATGCTTCATGTTGTCCAAAAGGCCTCTTAACCTATACTTTCTTAAAAAAGTCTTTCTTTTGCTATTCTGATTGGGCATTTATTCTACCTTGTCTTCCAAATAGCTGCCTCGATCCTCTGCTTTATCCAACCAACTATTTATTCCTCCCAGTGTACTAGTATTCTTCATTTTATATATCATATTCTTCATTTCTGACCTTTACTATTGTTTCTACGTCCCTTTTATAATCATTTCTTTGAACTCTATATCTGATATTTGCTTGTCTCCATTTCATTTAGCTCTTTCTATGGAGATTTCTTCTGTTCTTTCATTTGGGGCCTGTTTCTTTGTCTCCTCATTTTGGCTGCCTCTTTGTGTGTGTTTCTATGTATTAGATAGATCTAATTTGACCTCCAGGCTTCTTGGGATGCCCTAATGTAGTAGGTGTTGTATTGGGTCCAGTGGTGCAGTCTCTTTCATCACCTGAGCTGGGTACTCTGGGAATGTCCCTTGTATAGGTTATGTAGGCCCTCCTATTGTAATTTAATATTGATTGCTATTGACCCATTTGTGTTTGGGATCGACTTTCAGGCTAGCTAACTGTGAAGCTCAACTTTGGCTGTGGCATGCAAGCTGCTGTGCAGGAGCTGACTCCACATGGCTTAATTCTCCTCAGCAGAGTTTAGTGCCTGCCAAGATTTCCCTTTAGATATGCTACTTGTGAAACTTATTGGAACATTCTCTATTTTTGTTTGAAGCTGACCACTAGGTGTGTTGGTTCTGGGCATCTTGGGAGGCACTCGGTTGCAGGCCACTGTCAGATGCTGCCTGTGATTGGCTCCAGGAAACCTGTTTGGAGCTCACAGAAACCACAGTTTGTGACTGCCTCTTCTGGGGCTGGGTACACAGGGGAAGGACCAAGATGTGCACCAAGGCTGGCTTTTACTAGCACCAGGCTTGAGAGCAGGTCAGCAAAAGTCCCAAGACACCCGGAGTTCAGCTTCTTCCTGCCTCCACCTGCAGTCCATCTATCCGTTAGGCTCAGTCACTAAAGGAGCCTCTGGCTATACTCCTCAATAGGGTCTAACATCCACAGGGTGGGGTGAGAGGAAGTTCATAATGTGGGGCTATTGCCTTCCCAGGCTGATGCCACACAGAGCAGAATGTTTCACTTACAAAAGATGGCATCTATGGTATGGGAGAACAACTCAGCACAGGGATTTTGGTGGCTGTCCCTTCAGGTCCCTCCCAAAGCCACAAACCCCAGACTCTCCTCATGCAACTCTAGTTTTCTCTGCCCTCTATCCACCAGAGCCCAGCATGAGTGGCTACAAATAAAATTTTGTGCATTGGCCCTTTAAGAGCCTGTGCCTCTGGCCATTTCTCCCTGGTGGACAGAAACCCTGTTACTTTTCATAGCCTGATGTTGGTGACTCTGTTGCTCTGGGCTGGAGAGTTTAGACTCTATGCTCCTCAGGGGGAACTTCAAAACTTAAGCCACCACTCATGGGAGCAAGGTCAGCCCTTTTTGTGTCTCTGCCTTTTCCACCAGTCACAATGTGGCACTCTCTATAAATTTATGGTTGTAAGACTTCTATTTAGCTACTGTACAGTTGGTTACTCAGGATGATTGTTCTATAATTTAGTTGTAATTCCAGTTTGGTCCTGGGAAGAGGTGAGTATAGTTTCCACCTATTCTGCCATCTTGGATCCTACTCTTAGAGTTCTTAAGAGATGTAAATACCAGAGAATACATGAGACAAATAAATATTACTTATCATTCTTGATAAAAATTTTATCTATGGTCTTGATTTTACACAGCCTTGGAAATAACTACTTACTGCTTGAAGTCAATCAAATAACGGTTTGAGTATCACAGAACCGAGTATTTGTTTTATTGTTTTCTGTGTTGCATCATTAAGGAGAGGAACTGGTAAAATGAATGAATGAATTGTAAGAATTGTATATTAGTCAATATTAAAAACAAATTATGCCAGGGAATTTGATAGCTAATGTAGGAAGCAACAGAAAGAGCATTTCTGAGACAGAATAGTTTTTTTCCGTGAATAAAGTTTTTAGATATTATTAGATGTTTTTTATTTTATGTTCTCTCATGTTAGTTATTTCAGTTGGGGAGCTTAAAAATATTCTGATTTTTTTTCTTTCAAAATTTGGACTGCTTAAAGCAAGAAGTCTGCTAAACTACAAGTGGTAAGAAAGTTAGCTTGAGGGAGGGTGGGGTAACCTCTTCCCTCTTAAGTCCAGTCCAATAGGGAGACAAGGGTGTGTTTTCAATAGTGCCAGGAGATCTGCCATGCTTCCAAATACCTTTCTACTTGTCATGAAGCCTGACAGTCCCTATTTAGGCAGTGACTTCTTTGGTGCATGAACATGCAAATGCCATTGAGAGGGACAACACCTTGCTATTATTGTAACCAAATTCTTATACTCTGTATAGGGGATCAGATTTTTATGCGACAGCTGAAATCCAGAAATAAGATAGCATTGTTTCCCTTAGGAAAAGAAAGTGTTGGGGACAGTTACAGCCAATAGGATTTCATAATCAATTTTGCCCTAGTGATTAATCATCTTGTTCTTTGGTTATTTTCTAGCTGACATTGATGACATGAAAATATGCTATGTTTTAAGAGAAGGGGCTAATGCCACAAGTGATATATTCCAATTTACAGTTGAAGATGGTGGTAAGTATTTTACTCTCCTTTTAGTATAAATAATGAGAGTGATTTTCATTGGTAGCTCTTTGATATTACAAGGAATCTATATCAAGTATTATTTTATGCTCACCTGATTTTATACTAAAATAATTTGGTATTTGCTATATTATATTCTCAATCTGATACACTGCTACTCTGCAATAATTTTAGATAAATGTTCTAATTATGTTATTTTTATGATTTATAAAGCACTAAAAAGAAATATCTGTATAAATAGGATTTCCATTTTCAGTTGTTCAGATTATGCTCTGTATGAGGCTGCCTGCTTGAGGTGTGACAAGAGGATATTGGAATTTAGCCCAGCTCCACTTGCAAGCCATTTGCTTACCTGAGTGTCCCTAGCAGGGTATGTCTACTCATGTACAAATTAGAACAAGTTACCTTTTTCTGATTTGCACAAGGGTACTTGTGTGGATTAGTGCTGGAATATATGTTGCTTTCATCAAGGAATCAGTGCTAAACAAATGTGTTTAAATCTTACCAATCTCAGTATGTCTGATGACTTTCTTATTTGGAGGATTTTGTGACTTAGTCTAGATAAAATTTTCCTTGGTGACTTCTGAAGGACACTGTAGAGAATAGGATATGATGTGTAATCTAAGTCCTCTTTGCAATATTATGATCATTTCTCCTTCAAAGCTTTGACTGCTGCTCAGACTCTTTTCAGTTCTCTTTCTAACCCTGTAGACGAGGAGAAAAAAAGGCTGCTTCCAGGTTGATTTAAAAGGATGTTTCTGTTCTCACATGCTCTTAAGAGAAGCAATAGAACATCAGGAAGAATGTGTATTGTATGAACACAACACAAGAAGTGAGAGAATATGTGTAAGAGAAGAGAGAGGGAGGAAAGAAATAATTCAGATTGATTCATCTGTTTCCATGTGATGTTTTAAAAATGGCATGCTATTATGTCATCTATCTCAAAAAGGTTACATGCTTACCCTTCACATGTTTTGAAACAATAAATAACATTTATTTAAAATATCTTTGGATGTAACATGATCACAACTCTGAAAAATGAAAGCTGCTGGGTGTGTGCCAGTGAGGCAAAAAATGTTAACTTGGGTTCAACTAGTTTGCTTCTACCACAAGTCAGATATTTAAGAAAGTTAATGCTTTGTTTTTATAGTAACCAAATCATATTTAAGCATTCTATTTGTTGATAAGTGAATCTTAGAATAAAATAAAATTCTAAAATGGAAACCAACTCATAAAAGAATAATCTACTGTTCAAATGAGAAATTCTAATTAGTAAACTTTATAGTGAGATGCTAGTATAATCTAAATTAGTATAGCTCATTAACATTTAAATACTAAATTATTGGCTCAAGACACCATGTTTATTTTAAACAATGACTGAATAAACCTCAATAGCAAAATTATGATTTTCTTTAAAATTGCAAAAAAAAAAAACCCCAAAACCAAACCTGTTTGAAATTCAATGGCTATGATCCTAAGACATAGCTTATACTTATTTATATATTTTGCCCCCTCATTATATATTTTGCCCCCTCATTATAGATAGAGGCTGGATCAAAAGCAGGTTCACAGTTGCTCATATGGAAAATAATATAACAATTAATAAAGAATAATATAAGAATAAACTCTGTTTCACGTACAACTATAAACCTACTTTTTCCTCATCCCATAGATACACACTCTGTAACTCTGTACTTTTTTTCCCCTTAGCTAGATGGAATGGCAGCAGTTACTTTAAAATTTGTGTCCATTCAAATTTTTGGAAAAATTTTAAGTTAGGAATGATTAGCTGAAGAAACTGGTTTTATTTTTGGATTTGCTGAAAATGTGGCTGAGCCTATAAAGATTGTTTTTATGGAAATAAGAACTAGATCATTTCAGGAGCTTTTTCTAAACTTGGGTTTTCATGCATGAGAGAAAAATTCAGAGATGTGTTTGCCTTTCTTCCAACTGACATGGCAGTACTTACATGTTTATGAAGATACATATTTGATATTTTTGACACTTCTCAAAGAGATGTATGTCTCAGAACTATGGAAGATACTTAAATGGATGAGTATTCTTGTTTTGGAGAGATTTAGATCTCAGGAAAGCCAGGTGATTTCTCCAAATGTGCTCATCTACCCAGGAAGTAACAGAGCTCTCTCAAGGCTACTTATTCTTCCCATCTAGGTGGTGATGGACTTTTGAACCAGTGGGTCTACTGAACTTAGTTGTAGTGATTTATGATCATCTACTTCTTATCATGATAGTAAGCATATTCATAAACATGTTCATGAATTTATTTTAGTATTTTATATCTGGGAAGCAAGTCAAGGTACCATGGCATAAAATTAAGAACTATCTATGACAAATTTTCTTCTCAATCAACTAAATATGTCTCTTCAAGTCATCAAGATTAATTTTAGGATAATAACTAAACAAAGAAATTACTGGGACAAATATAATCATCAAATAACCTTAAAAATAAAACTTTTAATTTTAAGAGTCAAGATTGAGATAAAAGATTGAGGAGAACAGAAAGCAAAAAGCATTTTGTTTCAGAATTAATTATCCTATCTAATAAAAGAGTAATATGCAAATTAGACATCACTCCATCACAAAGATGGCCAACCCCATAGCCATAAGATGGTGACGCCCAGACAGGCTCAGCCACGCCACTGAAGTGGTCAGGCCTGTTAGCCAGGCAGGTGGCGGGGAAGGTGGGGGGCCTGAAAGGTGGAACAGGCCATCAGAGGGGGCTGGGGGTCCCCTGCCCAGGCCAGAGGCCTTCGCCAGAGGCCTCAGGCATGGGCAAGGGTGGAGCCCATGATTGGAGGGGGCAGGGGCACAGTCAATGATCAGAGGGATATGAGGGTGCCCTACCCAGGAATAAGGCCTGGGCCAGAGGCCTAAGGCCTGAGCAGGGGCAAGGCCAGAGATTGCAGGGGCCTAGGCTCCACAGAGCCAGCAATCAGAGGGGCAGGGGTGGAGCATGCAATTGCAGGGTTCTGGGCACCAGTGGAGCTAGCAAAGCAGGGCCCTAGGGGTCCCCTGCCAAGGCCTGTAGCCTTGGCCAAAGGCTGCCAGTGGGGCAAGGGCAGAGCCAGCAGTGGCAGGGGTCAGGATCAGAACCAGTGATTGCAGACACCTGGGCTATGTGAAGCCAGCGATTGGAAGGGCTTGATGGTCTTCTGCCTAACCCTGCAGCCTCAGGCAGAGACTGCAGGCATGGACAGGGGAAGGGCCAGTGATCTTACATGTCTGGAAGTCCCGTGGAGTCCATATTGATGAAAACACGTTGGTGGCTGCAGTGACTGTAGCTGTGGGGTGATGGGGCTGGTGGCTTCCCCTGATTAGCCTGGTTGCCTACCACAAAGGGAGGCCAGACTGTGGCTTAGGACTGCTCCCCAAGGGGAGCAGGGAGCAGGCCCTAAGCCATCTGTAGGACACCGCTCAGGGTTCCCAATATG
This sequence comes from Murina feae, assembly GCA_004026665.1. Taxonomy (NCBI): domain Eukaryota; kingdom Metazoa; phylum Chordata; class Mammalia; order Chiroptera; family Vespertilionidae; genus Murina; species Murina feae. Next base: position 13,386 of record PVJC01008158.1, on the reverse strand, counting down.
TGAGGCGGGCAGGCTGGGCTGAGGAACACTCCCCAATTGCCCGAATTTCATGCACCAGGCCCCGTACATATCTAATCTAATAAAAAGTAATATGCAAATTGATCCTCACTCTGTTACACCCAAGCCATGCCCAGCACCCAAGCCACACCCACCAGCCAATCAGAGCAGCTGTATGCAAATTAACCCAGCCAAGATGGCGGCCAGCAGCCAAGGAGCTAGAGCAAACAGGAGGCTTCTGTTGCACCAGCAATGGAGGAAACTGCCTGCCTAGGCCGGCTGGGCCTCTGCTCAAGGCAACAATGTTTCAATTATAGAAGCCACAGAGCTGAACAAACAGGAGGCTTTGTTGCCTGCCTAGGTCTCTGCTCAAGGCAATAAAGTTTCAATTATAGAAGCTAAATAAAACGCAGAAACCTGATTCCAGCCAGCCTTGCTGGGACCTTGGGTCAATGGGAGCAGTGGGCAGCCTGAAAACGGCCCTCAGCCTCTCACCCAGGCTAGCCAAACACACTAGTAGGGACCCAAACTCTGAAGGGGCTGTGGGCAGCCTGAAAATGGCCCTTAGCCCCTCACCCAGGTTGGCCACAACCCCCATGGGGTGAGGGTCTCCACTGGGGGGCTTGGCAAGCCTGAAAACAGCCATCAGCCCCTCATCCAGGCTGGCCAGGCATGCCAGCAGGTGGACATCCCCTGAGGGGTCCCAGACTGCAAGAGGGCACAGGCCGGGCTGAGGGACCCCCCCTCCCCGAGTGCACAGATTTTTGTGCACTGAGCTCCTAGTCCTATATAAAAAGATAGTAATATGCAAATTGACCCTAATGGCAGAACAACCAGAATGACCACTTTACCAGTCACTATGAGGTGTACTGATTACCTCTCAGTTCCTTTTCCCAGCCAGCAGGTTTTGATCACCTGATAGTTAACTGGGAACCAGAGGTGGGTGGCAGTAGGGGGTGAGGCCAGGAAAGATGGCCTTGATCACAGGCCAGGCCTAGGGACCTTATCCGCACACGAATTTTGTGATCTAGGCCTCTAGTGTTATCATAAGAATCTGGCTAGCCACAGATGTCTTCTGTTATGATGTAAAAATGGATTAGGACCACATATCACTAATGGGATGGTGCTTAGGACAGAGTAATTACTTTTTATTTTTGGAGGCAATTACCAGATGATAGGTCTAAAGAGTATGCTATTTGAAGAACAAATAATGTCAAGATTTTCACATTAAGGAGTTTAGATTTGATAAATGTTGGTTAATATAGCATATATCCACACAAACACACAGATTCTTATATCTTAGGGTTCTTCCAATTAGGATATTTAGTTTTATAATTGGTTTATTATTATTCATTAAATTTTGCCTACATAGCATCCCTGAGAGCTTGGTAAAAAACAAATAAACAATAAAATAAAATATTCCTATTTGCAAGATGAGAATACTAAGTCACAGAAATAGGTAACTGACCTTCCTTAAATTGCATAACTAAGCAGCTAGTGGCCAATTAAAATCCAATATTTTTTTCCTCAAAAAATAACTTCAATACTTACTCAAGATAGGTGTGGGGCAAGGAGTGGGAGGAATGGTAATTCAAACTTTTTTGGGTTTTCCAGGCCTAGTTTTTAGGAAACTTTAATAGATAAGAATGAAGTCAGGATAGGATTGGCTAATAGAGAAAAAGTTCTGTGTCCTCTGGAGTGTAAATTTTTGTTTTAGAACACTTTAAAAGTTACTGTGTTCGAAAATTTGTAATCTTTCTTGGCATCATACTATAATTCTTGTTTAAAACTACATATAAAAATATTTATTCTTTCTAAAGTTCAAATAAGCACAAATCAAATCAACCTTAAGGTACCATTTTTATACCTACTTTATCAATTAAATTACAAAAAAACCTTTTAAAAAAGTCCCTTAATACACAGTCCAGCCAGGGTAGTTTAGTGGTTGAGCATCAACCAAGAGATCACTGGTTTAATTCCTGGTCAGGGTACTGTCAGAGTTCTGGGCTCCATCCCCAGTAGGGGGCATGCAGGAGACAGCCGATCTATGTTTCTATCTCACTGATGTTTCCATCTCTCTTTCTAAAAATCAGTAAAAAATCATATTTTTAAAAATACCCTTTAAAAAGTCACTTAATATGGGGATTATGATGAAACAGGTACACCAAATGCAATCTGGAAAATTGTAAACTGAGAAAATGCTTTTGAAGGAAAATCTGTGAGTATATAGTTGGAGTCATGAAGGCTCTACTATCCCACTTGAAACATAACTCAATAGAAGGAAGATCTGATAAACACATAAATGTCACCAAGTAAAAATAAAAAATCTAGAAATTAAATTTCCAATAAAAATTAAAAAAAAGCTTTTTAGTAATGATATCAACATAACAAAATATGCAGCTCTTAAAATTCATAATTATAAAGTTCATCATAGAGTAATGTTAAAGTGATCACTTAGTAATGAAACATGTGTATTGAAAAATTAGTGTAGAATATGAAAATATTATATCAAAATATATCCAGGTATTCTGGGGTCTGTCAATATTTGCAGACTCATAGTTACTATTTATAAGGTCAGACTCTGAAGTCAGGAAATATGCTCCCAATATATGTGGCTTCATTTAAGGAGCTTGTGAATATGAGTATATGTAGCAATTACCTATGGATTAGCTAAACCATCTTCTATTTTGTTTTCACACTTTATGCCTTCATGATGTCTTCCTGAGGATAACTCATAATAATAACCATAGACCTGGAAAATACATTCTCCTTTGATAATTGCCTCTTTGAATTCTAATTTCAGATCTAGTACTCCAGAATTTTATGGAAAGAAATAAAGCATGTATTCTTCTATCTTCTTTACTAGAGGCCTGGTGCACAAAAATGTGTGCACTTGGTGGGGTCTCTCAGCCTGGCCTGTGCCCTCTCGCAATCTGGGACTCCTTGGGGATGTCCACCTGCTGGCTTAGGCCTGCTCCCTGGGGAATCTGACCTAAGCTGGCACTTAGACATCCCTCTGGTAGCCCAGGAGCCCTCTGGGGATGTCCACTTGACAGTGGGAAGCAGGTCTAAACTGCAGTTGAACATCCTTAGTGCTGCTGAGGAGGCGGGAGAGGCTCCAGCCACCACTGCTGTGCTGGCAGCAGTCAACCTGGCTTGTGGCTGAGCAGAGCTCCCTCTGTGGGAGCACACTGACCATTAGGGGGCAGCTCCTGCATTGAGTGTCTGCCCCCTGTGGTCAGTGTGTGTCATAGTGACCAGTCATTCCCAGTGGTTCTGCTCTTAGGGTCAATTTGCATATTACCCTTTTATTATATAGGATAGAAGCCTGGTGCATAGGTGGGGGCCAGCTGGTTTGCCCTGAAGGGTGTCCCAGGTCAGGGTCAGGTCCTGCTGGGGTGCCTGGCCACCCTAGGTGAGGGGTGGAGGGCCATTTTCAGGCTGGCCACACCCTCTCAGGGTGGGGGTCTGCACTGGGGTGCCTGACCAACCTGGGTGAGGGGCTGATGGCTGTTTGCAGGCTGGCCACACCCCTTTCAGGGTGGGGGTCCATACTGGGGTGTCTTGTCAGCCTGGGTGTGGGGCTGATGGCTGTTTTCATGCTGGCCAAGCCCCCCCCAGTGGGGACCTTCACCCCATGGGGGTATAGCCAGCCTGGGTGAGGGGCTGATGGCCATTTTCAAGCTGGCCATGGCCCCTGGTGACCCAAGCTTCCAGCCTTTCCTTTTTTTCTTTTTTTTCTGAGATTTCTTTATTTTCTATAATTGAAACTTTGTAGCCTTGAGCAGAGCCCAGGGCTGGTCAGGGCAGGTGGGAAGCTTGGCTTCCTCCATCGCCTGGGGCAACCCAAGCCTCCTGCTTGCTCCAGCTCTGTGGCCGCTGCCACCATCTTAGTTGGGTTAATTTGCATACTCACTTCTAATTGGCTGGTGGACATGACTTGTGGCTTGAACATATCAGAGAGATGCTTAATTTGCATGTTTTACTTTTATTATATAGGACTAGGGGCCCAGTGCACAAAAATTTGTGCACTGGGGCGGTGGGGGGGGTGGTCTTTCCTCAGCCTGGCCTTTGCCCTCTCACAGTTTGGGACCCCTCTGGGGATGTCCACCTGCTGGTGTGCCTGGCCAGCCTGGGTGAGGGGCCAATGTCTGTTTGCAGGCTGGTCAAGCTCCCCAGTGGAGACCCTCACCCCAGGGAGTGTGGCAAGCATGGGTGAGGGGCTAAGGGCATTTTCAGGCTGGCCACAGCTCCCACTGACCCTCTGGGCCGTCCACCTGGGAAGCAATGGGGTACGCTGGCCACTCCATAGGCTTCCCAGGAGGGAGCCTTGGGGTCCCCTGGCTAGTCCCATCCCCCCACCCCGCAGGCTTCTCTGCCTGGAAAGCCCATGAGGTGGCGCTGGCCATCCCATCGGCCTCCCAGGAGGGGGCCGGGGGTCCCGCCGGCTCGTCCCCGCCCCCCCGGAAGGCTTCTCCGCCTGGGTGGCCGATCGGGTGGTGCTGGCCACCCCATCGGCCTCCCAGGAGGGGTTGCGGGGTTCTGCCAGCTTGTCCCCACCCCCCCGGGAAGGCTTCTCTGCCTGGGAAGGCATCCGCCAGCCCAGGGCGCCAGATGCCTTCCCAGGACCCAGGCTCCCAAGATGGCGAAGGCAGCAGCTGCACACCAGAGCTGCGGCCTCCGCCATCTTGGCTAGGCTAATTTGCATACAGTCACTTGATTGGCTGGTGGGCATGGCTTAGGCTGTCCTGAAGAAACGGTTAATTTTAATATTATGCTTTTATTAGTTAAGATATGGTATTTATTAGTTAAAATATGGTATTTTTATCTGATTTGCTCTCAGCATTGAACTCTGTAATTTTCTTGTAAAGTATTCTAACATGAAAGTGCTTCTGACTCTTTTTAGTTTCTCTACAAGGAACTCTCTTAGCTCTTTATTGTGATATGGAAGCCAGTCTCACATAATTATTCCAGATATGTTTCACCCTCAGCCCTAATGACTGTTAATCACTCTTCAACACCAGGCCCAAATGTCATTTCCCCTCCAAAGTTAGTAACACCCTTTTTTGTATGTTTTTGTTTGTTTACAACCCAAATGGTTGCATTCTTATTAAGTGGGAATGTGAAGACCTTCATTAGTAGAGAAGGATCAAAAAGGTATCATTGATCCTTGTATAACAGAACTTACACAGGGTTGAACACATGGTAAATATTTAACAAATATTAAAATGAATCTAATCTAATAAAAGAGTAATATGCAAATTAACCATCATTCTGAAACACCTAAGCCACACCCACCAGCCAAGCCATGCCCACCAGCCAATCAGATCACTGTATGCAAATTAACCCAGCCAAGATGGTGGCTGGCAGCCATGGAGCTAGAGCAAACAGGAGGCTTCTGTTGCACCAGCAATGGGAGTTGAAACTGCCTGCCTAGGCTGGCTGGGCCTCTGTTCAAGGCAACAGTATTTCAATTATAGAAGCCATGGAGCTGAAGCAAACAGGAGGCTTTGTTGCCTGTCTAGGCCTCTGTTCAAGGCAACAAAGTTTCAATTATAGAAGTAAATAAACCCCAGAAACCTGATTCCAGCCAAGCCTCGCTGAGATGTTGGGTCATTGGGAGCTGTGAGCAGCCTTAAAACGGCTCTCAGCCCCTCACCCAGGCTGGCCACACCCTCATGGGGTAAGGTTCCCACTTGGGGGGCTTGGCCAGCCTGCAAACAATCATCAGCCCCTCACCCAGGCTGGCCAGGCATGCCAGCAGGTGAACATCCCCTGAGGGGTCCCAGACTGGGAGAGGGCACAGGCTGGACTGAGGGACCCCCTTGAGTGCACAAATTTTTGTGCACCGGGCCCCTAGTATATAGATAAATGGTGAAAAGAAGCTCTTTTTAAATATAAGGATCAATTACATAGTATTTTTAAAGATAAGGATCAATTACATAGTATTTTGAGAAATACTATAAATAATTCCCATTGTATCTTTGGAGAGAGAAACATTGATGTGTGAGAGGCACATCGCTTGGTTGCCCCCCAAATGTGCCCCAACTGGGGCCTGGGATAAAGCCTGCAACCAAAGTGTATATCCCTGACTGGAATCCAAACTACGACCCTTCAGTTTGCAGGCCAATGCTCTAATCTAGAGCTAAACCAGCCATGGCAAGCTTTCACATTTAAAATTTTTTTTACTGTTATTGTTTTTCAATCTTTAATCTTTATTGTTGAAAGTATTACATAAGTCCTCCTCCTCTTCCCCCCATTAACCTCTTCTAGAGTGCTCTAGTCCCCTTCTACTCCAGGCCCTCACCATTCCATTCATTGTCTGTGTTCATGGAATATGCATATAGGTATACAAGTTCATAGATAGATCCCTTCCCATCAACCTTCCCTATCCCATTTTTTACACACATGAAATTAAATCCTGTGAAAATTTCTTTGAAACCTTTGGAAAAATACATTTAAGGTTGAACAGATTCAGAGGAACTGTAAATCCAAAGCTGATGTTATTCTGACAAATTTATTTCAGAAGAAAAAAGTTGTCAGTTTATTATATAAACACTAGAGGCCCAGTACACAAAAATTTGTGCACTCAGAAGGCTCCCTTAGCCCGGCCTGTACCCTCTCAAAGTCTGGGACTCCTTGGGGGATGTCCACCTGCTGGCTTAGGCCTGCTCCCCTGGGGATCGGGCCTAAGTTGGTAGTCAGACATCCCTCTGGTAGGCCGGGAGCCCTCGGGGGATGTCCACTTGCCAGCGGGAAGCAGGCCTAAGCTGTATTCTAAGCTGTATTCGGACATCCTTAGCACTGCTGAGGAGGTGGGAGAGGCTCCCACCACCACCACTGTGCTGGCAGCCCATCAGCTTGGCTTGCGGCTGAGTAGAACTCCCCCTGTGGGAGCACACTGACCACAAGGGGGAAGTTCCTGCATTAAGTGTTTGCCTCCTGGTGGTCAGAGTGCGTCATAGTGGCCAGTCATTCTGCTGTTGGGATCAATTTTCATATTACCCTTTTATTATATAGGATAGAGGCCTGGTTGCACAGTTGGGGCCAGCTGGTTTGCCCTGAAGGTTGTCCTGGATCAGGAAGGGGGTCTTGCTGAGGTACCTGGTCAGCCTGGGTGAGGGGCTATGGCTGTTTGCAAGCTGACCATAGCCCCTTCAGGGTGGGAGAGTCCTGCTGGGGTGCCTGGCCAGCCTGGGTTAGAGGCTGATGGCAGTTTTCTGGCTGGCCATGCCCCTTGGCAATCCAAGTTCCCAGTCTCTCCTTTATTCATTTATTTTATTTTTCTGGGATTTATTTATCTTCTATAATTGAAACTTTGTAGCCTTGAGCAGAGCCGAGGGCCAGCTAGGGCAGGCAGGAAGCTTGGCTTCCTCCATCACCAGGGACAACCCAAGCCTCCTGCTTGCTCCAGCTCTGCAGCCATCTTAATTGTCTTAATTTGCATACTTGCTCCTGATTAGCTTGTGGGCATGGCTTGAGCATATTAGAGGGATGGTTATTTGCATGTTTCTCTTTTATTATATAGGATTTATATCATTTTAAAAGGAAATAAACATTTTCTATGCATCTCTGAACTCTTAAATAAATATTTTTAATTACCCCATATTTTTGCCTCATGTGATATGAGACAACATTATGACAGGTAGAGAGTACAAACTATATTAGCGTAAAGTATCCTCAGTCCTTATTAAAAAGTAATTATGTAATTTTTAATTACTTTCTTGTTTCTTTGCTTGTTTTCAGTCTCAAGGCCTCACCATTATATCCCATGAATTTATTTTTAGGTATAAGAAAGAATTGGTATGTGTGACCATATAGTGAGTGGAAAGAGCCCTATGAAAATTGGTTTGCTGCTTTTTTGTTTGAATTCTTATATGGCATGGGCATGCAGTTGAATAGAGTTCTGTCCTCAGCTTTTGGCAGTGAAACTGGGGTGTCAGACATGATATCTATGTTGGCCATTATAACTAATCTATTTCATAGCCAGACACTTTCTGCTGCTGCTATCTTTGATTATGCCTTTTGTTGACCAATTTTCCATCCACCAAGATTCTTAATTTATAAGCTATTGAAAGATATAAATAGCAACTTGACATAGTTGAAAAAGCTGCAAACTGATTTCTGTAAATGAAATGTCTGCTAAGGTCAAGGCTTTCAGATTTTATTCTATATTTGACAACTGAATATCCAGTTACAAAGAGACTTGAAGCTCTTCATTCTAGTTAGAAGGAGCACAAGTTTTTGCTTAAAGGTGACCAGTAACTTTAGAGTTTTAAGAAAAGTCATTATTGACAATTAGCCTTAGTTTAAAGTAAGGGTCAGAAAATATAAGTGTCATAGTCAGAAAACAAGGCCTGAATAAGATCATACAGACATATTCAGCTTAGAGATAAAAAGCAAGTGTTCTTGGCAATAAAATTAACAGCTAGTAACATGAGAACCAAAGGAAAGATAATGCCTTAAGGAGTTATAATAAGACTGTGAAGTAATGTCAGGAACTGATACAAATATTTTTACTCTGTAAGAGAGCATAAAATCTATTGGAATACAGACCCTGGAATGGGGTGTGGGTTGTTATGGCAAAGTATTTATAAACCGTTTTTGTTTTTTTTTTCATTGAGCAAAACTGTTCAGGTTATCAAAGTTTTTCTATATCAGATTTCTGCCTTTAAAAGTATCACTCTATAAAATACCAGTAATGACCATGAAAGGAGTTATACCTTTTAAACAGAAAAGTATAAATTAAAGATTCTTATTATTCTTTAGGTTCATTTCAAAATCATATATAGATATACTATTTTTATTGGCTTTGGTTTAGAAGAAACTGTTCTTGTGAGATCTTTGGGTGACTATGAATTATTATTTTTTTCTTGTTTATTTATTTAAGTTTTATAGTTATATCTTTTTTTTTATTGTTCACAGTATTACATATGACTCCTTTTCCCCTGATTGTTACCCAAACACCTCTCCCACCTCCGAGGACAAGCCCCCACTGCTCCAGTGTCTGTGTTCATTGGTTATGCTAATATGCATGCATACAAGTCCTTTGGTTGATCTCTAACTCCCACCCCTGCTCCTGCCTTCTCTCTGAGGTTGGACGGTCTGTTTAATGCTACCTTGGCTCTGAATCTATTTTTGTTCATCAGTTTATGTTGATCATTATCTCCCACATATGAGTGAGATCATGTGATATTTATCTTTCTTTGAATTTTGCTTGTTTTGCTTATTTTGCTTAGCATAATGCTCTCCATTTCCATCCATGCTGTTGCAAATGGTAAAAGTTCCTCCTTTTTTATAGCAGTGTAGTATTCCATTGTGTGAATGTACAGTTTTTTAATCCATTCATCTGCTGATGGGCACTTAGGCTGCTTCCAAATCTTAGCTATTATAAATTGTGCTGCTATGAACATAGGGGTGCATATGTCCTTTGTGATTGGTGCTTCTGGTTTCTTGGGATATATTCCTCGAGGTGGGATTACTGGGTCAAATGGGAGTTCCTTTTTTAGCTTTTTGAGGAAACTCTACACTGTTTTCCATAGTGGCTACACCAGTCTGTATTCCCACCAGCAGTTCACAAGGTTCCCTTTTTCTGGACATCCTTGCCAGCACTTGTTGTTTGTTGATTTGTTGATGATAGCCATTCTGATAGGTGTGAGATGGTATTGCATTGTTTTGACTTGCATCTCTCGGATAATTAGTGATTTTGAGCATGTTTTCATATGTCTCTTGGCCTTCCTTCTGTCTTCTTTTGAAAAGTATCTATTTAGGTTCATTGCCCAGTTTTTGATTGGATCGTTTATCTTCCTTTTGTTAAGTTGTATGAGTTCCCTGTAAATTTTGGAGATTAAACCCTTATCATATTAATCAATGCAGAAAAATCATTTGACAAAAATCCAACACCTTTTCTTGATAAAAACTCTCAGCAAGGTGGGAGTAGAGGGATTATACCTGAACTTAATAAAAGCCTTAATGACAAACCTAAAGCCAACATCATACTCAATGGGTATAAACTAAATCCATTTTCCCTGAGAACAGGAACAAGACAGGGATATGCACTCCCCTCCTACCCCCCCGTTCTATATAGTACTAGAAGAGCTAGCCATATCGATGAGAAAAGAAGAAGAAATAAAAGGCATCCAAATTGGAAAAGAATAAGCAAAACTGTCCTATTCCCAGATGACATGATACTGTATATAGAAACCCCCAAAGACTCCATCAAAAAAAACTGTTAGACTTTATAAATGAATTTGGCAATGTAGCAGGATACAAAATTGACACTAAGAAATCTATGGCTTTTTTATACACCAATAATGAACTCACAGAAAAAGAAACAACAAAAAAATTCCATTTACCATTGTAACAAAAAAATTAAGATACCTAGGAATAAACTTAACTGAGGAGGTAAAAGACCTGTACTTGGAAAACTAGAGGACATTGAAAAAAGAGATAGAGGAAGACATAAACAAATGGAAGTAAATACCATGTTCATGGATTGGTAGATTCAACATCATTAAAATGTCCATACTACTCAAAGCAATCTATAGATTCAGTGCATCCCCATTAAAATACCAGTGACATATTTCACAGATCTAGAAAGAACTCTTCAAAAATTCATCTGGAATAAAAAAAGACCCCATTTACCCAAAGCAATCCTGAGAAAGAAGAAAAAGGTGGAGGGATCATAATACCAAATGTTAAGCTATATTACAAAGCCACGATTCTCAGAATTTCCTGGTACTGGCACAAGAGCAGACATACAGACCAGTGGAAGAGAACAGAGATAGACCCACCCAGAAATAGACCCAAGTTCTTCTGCTCAATATTTGACAAAGGAGGCAAAAGCACGCAATGGAGTCAAGACAGTCTCTTCAATAAATGATGCTGGGAAATTTGGTCAGATACATAAAAAAAAAAAAAAGAAAGAAAGAAATTAGTCAACCAACTTATATCATACACAAAAACAAACTCAAAATGGTTAAAGGACTTAAATGTAAGATGGGAAACCATAAAAATCTTAGAAGACTACACAGGCAGCAAAATATTAGACATATTTTGTAGCAATATCTTTACCGATATAGCTCCTAGGGCAATGGAAACTAAGGAGAAAATAAACAAATGGGACTACATTAAAATAAAAAGCTTTTGCACAGCAAAAGAAACCATCAACAAAACAACAAGAAAGCCCACTGCATGGGAGAACATATTAGCCAATGATATTTCAGATAAGGGACTATGCATTCTTATTAGTCATATTTGTAGAGGTTTAGCATGATTTTTTATTCATCCTCAAAATAAATGACAGCCATTTTTTAAAAACTAGGCAAATCTTTTATAGATAATTAAAATATCAATCTCAAATATTTATTTGTGGTATATATTATATTCAAAAATATTCTATTCTATGTTTTTGTTTTTTTTTTAATATATTTTATTGATTTTTTTACAGAGAGGAAGGGAGAATTAGAAACATTGATGAGAGAGAAACATTAATCAGCTGCCTCCTGCACACTCCCCACTGAGGATGTGCCCACAACCAAGGTACATGCCCTTGACCGGAATCGAACCTGGGACCCCTGAGTCTGCAGGCTGACACTCTATCCACTGAGCCAAACCGGTCAGGGCCTATTCTATGTTTTTAAATTTGCTCTGGGTTGCTGGGGAAAAGAAAAGGTGATATTAAATGATCTAGTACATAGTTACAATTGGTATAAGTCTATATATGCTAGAACCTCAGAATACAGTGGCTCAGGATCAGATGTAAAACTTACTTGCTAAAGAAAGGTTTCCTGTTCATTTATTTATTGAACTAGAGGCCTGGTGCACGAAATTCGTGTACGGAGTGGGGGGTGGGGGTGGTGGTGGTGTCCCTCAGACCAACCTGCACCCTTTCCAATCAGGGACCCCTTGAGGGATGTCTGACTGCCCGTTTAGGCCCGATCCCAGTGGGATCGGGCCTAAACGGGCAGTCAGACATCCCCTTCATAATACAGGACTGCTGGCTCCCAACCTCATGCCTACCAATTGCTCCTAACTACTCCCCTGCCAGCCTGATAAATGCCTAACTGTTCCTATGCTGGCCTGATTGCCCCTAACTGCCCTCCCCATGCCAGGATGATCCTTCCCAAATGTCCTCCCCTGCAGGCCTGAGTCCCCCACAACTGCCCTCCCCAGCAGGCCTGGGTCCATCCCAACTGTCCTCCCCTGCAGGCCTGGATTGCCACCAACAGCTCTCCTCTGCCAGCCTGGTCACCCCCAACTGTCCACCCTGGCAAGTCTGGTTCCCCCGCAACTATCCTCCCCTACAGGCCTGGATACCCCCGACTGCCCTCCCCTGCAGGCCTGGGTCCCTGGTGCCTCCTTCCCCAGCGGCTGGCTCCAGTGCGTGCGGGGCTCACAGCCGCAGGGGTGCGGGGCTAGCCCGCCCCACAGGCTGGATCCCTCGCGCCTCGGACTCACCACTGCCACTGCCCGCGAAGCACCAGTCACCACCCGCCCGGCCAGTGCTCCTGCCTGCTGCTTCCCATGACTCACCTGCCACTGCTCTCTCCGTGGCTGCCAGCTGACATCTTGGCTGGATTAATTTGCATACAGCCACTCTGATAGGTTGGTGGGTGTGGCTTTGGCTGGTGAGCGTGGCTTAGGCATCCTGGAGATATGGTTAATTTCAATATTACACTTTTATTAGATTAGATTATTCAATATGTATTTTTAGAGCATTTATTTGGATCTAAGAGAATAATGAACATAACAGTCATGATCTTTAACCTGAGGTTTTGATAAAATCAGATGATGAAGCTATAGACAAATAAAACATTTATACATTGTTTAAAATATTATGAAGATTATCACTAAATCCAAGATAGAGATACAGCTGTCAGGAAACGGATATTTAAGATTAGACCTTATTGAAGCTGTGACAGGAAGAGAAGGAAGAAATGTTCTCAGCATAGGGAACAGCATGAGTGAACAGTTTTGTGTGTTTAAGTGACCAGTAGAACACCACTACACCTGGAGCTCAATTAACAAAGCTGAGAGAAGCACAAGAAGATGCTGGCAAATTAACCTGGAGCCTAATGGTACAGAGCCTTATAAACCCATGACAGTAAGATAGCAAGAATAACTTTTTCTTAAATGTTTCATAACAATTTTTCAAATGGTTAAATGTAGCCTACCTTTCTTGATTCTACAGCAGTGCTGCAGTGCATTTACTTTTGGGCAATTTCTGAATAATATAAAGTAAAACAAGAGAAGAATTATGGGAACATAAAATGGTTCTTTTCTGACTCATGGATTTCTGATGTACTGACCAGTTTTACCACTTTATTTTCAACTTCCGAAGTGGCTCTCTTGAGCTATACTTGAAACCACTAGTCTCCGTGTTCTCAG
>PVJC01008157.1:0-49251 GCA_004026665.1 Murina feae | reverse complement strand
AAAGTATATCTAATGGAGTAGATTCTGGAATACTACTGGAATATTTATATGTGATGACAACAATTATTTCCATTGTCGTTTGTTCTATAAGTATTATATGCCTATTATTTGCCAAAAATATATTATTTTATCTATCTATATACAAAATGGAGATTTAACCTTTTTATATTTTATCATGTCTATTCATTAAGGCAATGCCAATAAATTAATTAAAGCACTAATAACCTCAATTAATATTAATGAGCAGTTAAATGTGCTAGGTTTTTTATTAAATGATTTACATGTATAGTCACATTTAATGCTCACAACAACTCTCTGAGATAGTACATTTTACCCGAGTTTTATAAGTAAACAATTAAAAGTAAGAAGTTTCAGTAATTTGTTCAATGTCCCACAGGTAGCAAGTGATGAAAGCATCATTGAAGCCTGGTTTTATTACTTAGCAAATGTGTGCTTCAACCACTATTTTAAGTTTTTTCAAAATAAATTAAATGTGAATATATTATATACTTCTCAGGTTTTACATGGACAATATCAGAAATTCATCTTACAAATCATGAAGAAAATGACATTTTGGAAATCCATAATTCAAAATTATGAGGATTGAGTTTCAAATATTAGAACTGGAATTGTCTGCCTACTTATTAAATTCAATTATTCTGTTTTAAATCTATTCTATTTGAGTGCTCTTTATTTTTCTGATTATTCTATTCAAGTTTCATGAGGCTAAAGAAAGGCTTAATTGAACTGAAAATACTCATAACATGCATGACACAAATTTCAGGAAATCATTGATGTTATGCATTGTATCCAATGACCTATAAAGAGTAATCCATAACTTAAAATAGTCAGTTTTTTCAGTGCAAGGAACTGAAATGTGCTTAATGAGATGACAATAACAAGACTTATAAGTGCTAATATGTGTTATGTAGTAATCTAAGGACTCTATAAATACCAATTTATGTAATACTTACATGATCCTGTGAAATAAGTACTATCATCTATCTCCATTTTTCAGATGAGGAAACCCAGTCACTGAGTGGTCAACTAACCTCCTCAAGACCACCATAACTAATCTCTATTTTTACAAAGGCAGTCTGGTTCGAAAGTCCGTGATCCTAATCGTTACTCTATGCCTAATCTGCAATGGAAGGATACATCTCTCAATGGCTTCTCAGCCCAACTCCATTGCTTGCAGCTTTCCCTGGCACTAAAGAGTTTTGTTTTACCAAGCAATATGAAACCTTTATTTTTAAAGTGATTTCTGTACATGTGGAGCATGAGAGTAATCCTTTTACAAATGGAACTTATTACTTGAAGAAACAATGACAAAACCAAACTAGTATTTGATTTGAATCCATAGGAATTTAAGCTTGGAGAGTATTGACCATCCATTTAGTTTCCTTTGTCTGCCACTTTCCCCTCCTCTAGATCCTTCCTAATGGCACTGAGATGTGTTCAAGCTCCCCATATCTTAAAAACATAATTACCTCTCTCTCACTTTTAACTAAGCAACTATCATATTCTTTTCATTCTCTTTGAAGCCAAACTTTAGAGAACTACCTACACTTATGGACTCAATTGCCTTAGTTATCCCCCCCCGCCCCCAAACACATTCCAATTTGTAAAATGTAGTTACAATTACTTCAAAAGATTTTACTTCTCGGTTCATTATTGTATGTTTGTCATTGAACATGTTAAGATTAAAATAATCTTCTATCTTGGCATATTGGTAGTTTTCAACACAGTGAAGTGTTTTGTTCTCTTAGTTAAACTGGTTTCCTAGTCTATTTCCTAGCAATTACTTTTCGGTCACCTTTGCTGGTTTATCACTCTAAGATGACCTTGTAAATTTTAGAGGTATGTGCATTTTGGGTGTTACATTTTAAAAATTTAATTGCCATTTAAAAATATTTTTAAAATGACACTGGTATGGCAGTAAAACAGAAAAGAACATTGTGAGTGTGGAAATGTATATGAGTAGCAATGTGGCGTGGATTTGAAGGTGCAGCAAGTATCAGCCAATGGAGCAGTGACTACATCTTCACATTTTCTCACAAAGCCATGAGTTTCTTTATGGGACTTGAAAAAGAAAGATATCAACACTAGGTGAAGATGGGTTATAATTTGTTACTGAATTCTGTGCAGAAAAATTTGCTTTCCATATGCTTAACTGAAAAGTACTGGCACCAAAATTGCAGAATAGGAAGAAATTTTGGAAGTGAAAATAGAGTGCATGTTTAGACAATCCTATATCATTAACATTCCTGATAACACAGAGAATAATGGTGCCTTTATGTGTATGTGTGCAAGCAATGATATCAGTACCACCGAGGGAGCTTGATTGTAAATAGAAAAAAATTATCCAGTTGATTTCATTTATGTGTACTTTTCATGTATAATCAAGACTGATTCATATGTGGTCAAATGTGTCTAAATCTTTAAATCATAAAATATAAAAAAATCTAAGTAGTATAAAAGCATTGCACATCCTTTAATTATTTTTTCTTTTTCTTTCTAAGTGATGCAAAATAACATATTTACAACTGATGGCATTACGGATTTGATGAAATACAATAGCATATTATACATAATGTATATAGTTATTTGATTACTGTCTCTAAGTGATAAACTCCATGAGGGTTCAGACTCTGTTGTTTGTCATTATATCCTAGAATCTATAACCATGCTTGACACATAAAATGGGTAAACTTCTTATCATGCAAAAGTAGAAATAAAGATGGGTTTCTCTTTATTATGTTTTTAATTTTTTTAATTGAATTACAGTTTAGTCAATATCAAGTTAGTTTTTAGGTGAATAGCATAGTGGTTAGATATTTATGTAACTTATCAAGTTGTCACCTTAATAAGCTTACTATGCACCTGGCACCATACATAGATATTATAATGTAACTATAGGCCCAATGCATGAAATTCATACAAGTGCCTTGGTCCCCAACCCCCCCCCAGTGGCTCTCTGCCTTGGCCCCCGTGCCCGTAGCTTTGTCTGGAAGGTCGTCCAGAAGGACGTCCAGTCTAATTAGCATATTATGCTTTTATTGTTATAGATTGACCATATTCCCTGTGATGTACTTTACAATCCCGTGATTTTTTTGTAATCACCGATTTGTACTTCTTAATCCAGTCACCTTTTCACCCACTTATTGCAATATCTTAATGTTTAACTCTGAATCTGCTACAGTAAAAGATACATCCCCATTAAGGAATTGGTTCTATTTATTACAGCAAGTTGTTCTTGAGGTTCCTATTGACTGAAGCCCCCTGACTTGGGCAGAGTATAGGGCTTTTGCTCTTATTACCAAGTTCTATGTACAGTGACATAAAAGGACTTCCTAAATTTAAGAAGTGGGAGTGCTCCCAGTCCACATTCCTGGGTTTAAGTCACAACATCAGCCAATTCTTCTGTCATTATTTGTTCTTACAATCCTCCTAATATTTTTAAAATCACATATAACTCCCTTCACTCTTCCATTGAATTTGATTTTTGGGGACTTGCTTGTGATATGTAAAATATCTTTCCACCTGCCTGTAAATAATCATTAATACAATTTTAGTGGAATCCTTATAGCCTATATAATTCTGTTCTACCTCAGATTTTCCAAGCAGAATTATATCCTCTGTTCATATTATTGTCATATCCTGTATGTCAGGACCACAACTATTACAGACATTACCATTACATCTGAATAGATTTTGGATAGCTTTAGTAAGGTGGTTTTGTCTTTCTCTATAATTATAACCTTAAAATTATGCTAATGATATATCACACAGCACAAAGTTAAGATCAGTTGTGATCATCCCATGCTTAAGATCAATTAACTTTCAAATATTAAAACTTGTTACACAGAAACCAGCAATGTTATACTAAATCTACTTTGTCTCCCTAAGTTTCACCAGCGTGTGACCAGAGAAGGAATCACATTGGCAGCTTACCCGTAGAGCAGATGTGGGAATGTTAGTGCTCAAACCAGGGCTCCTGCCTGTTATTTTGGGGAGTGTCTCACATTTTCTTGCAAACAAGTCTGCTCTGATTGACTACCACCACCACTATTGCTGTCTTCTTCTGGGCAGTGGAAATGACCTGCCCATCTTTGGATTCTCCATTTGGGTCTGTAGGAATGTATCACTGCTTCACTGAGTACCACAATCTTTTGCCATTAGCTCCTGTCACTCTGCACCATACACAGGGAACTGTAAGAGAACACATTCTCTGAGTTACACTGTGTCAGAGTAATGAACACATAATGTTAGAATACATCTTTAAGTCGAATTACTTTTTCCCTTTTCATGTATTACCCATGTCTTAATAGGACTCAGGCACTGGGATTGAGGTCACATAATAAGTGTTAATATTTTAGAAGTCCCTGTTCCTTAATGAGGAAGCTGGCTTTATGTAACTGGGTATAATTGGCTGTGACTAGCTCCTTTTTTCACAGGATAAGGTGTCCCAGAAGACTCCTCAGCCACTTCTCTTAGATCTGCCCACACCACTCCTAGGATACCCTTAGTGCATAGATTCAAGCTCGAACTCCTGTCTCTAATTTATAATTATAATTTCGATAATGCAAACTGCTGGCTGAGTGCATAATGCAAAGAGTGTAGTTCTTCTCAGGCTTAAATTTAAGATGAATACATTTCTCTTAAAAGCAAGTCTAAAGGAATTCTGAAATGTTAACTTTGTACCTCATTTATGCTTTCTTTTTACCAGACAATATAGTTTTCATTTGACTCTGTTGTTAGTATTAGCTTGAAAATTCCTCTACTTAAAAGTGCTCTTTGTAGTTAACTAGAGACCAGGTGCACAAAAATCTGTGCACTTGGGGGGGTCTCTCAGGCTGCCCTGTGCCCTCTTGCAGTCTGGGACCACTCAGGGGATGTCCACCTGCTGGTTTAGGCCCACTCCCCAGAGGATTGGGCCTAAACTGGCAGTCAGACATCCCTCTGGCAGCCTGGGAGCCCTCAGGAGATGTCCAGTTGCCAGAGGTGCTGAGGAGGCAGGAGAGGCTTCCACCACCACCACTGTACTGACAGCCATCAGCCTGGCTTATGGCTGAGCAGAGCTCCCCCTGTGAGAGCTCACTGACCACCAGGGGGCAGCTCCTGCATTGAGCATCTGCCCCCTGGTGGTCAGTGTGTGTCATAGTGAGCAGTCATTCCCAGTGGTTCTGCTATTATGCTCAATTTGCATATTACCCTTTTATTATATAGAATTATATAGGATAGAGGACTGGTGGATGGGTGGGGCCAGCTGGCTTGCCCTGAAAAGTGTTCTGGATCAGGGTGGGGATCCCACTGGGGTGCCTGGCCAGCCTGATGGAGGGGCCGATGGTCATTTTCAGGCTGGCCAAGCCCTCAGCAGGAATCCTCAACCCATGAGGATGTGGCCAGCCTAGGTGAGGGGATGATGGCTGTTTGCAGGCTGGCCACAGCCCCCAGCCACTCAAGCTCTCAGTAAGGCTGGCTGGTAGCAGATATCTGGGGTTTATTTATCTTCTATAATTGAAACTTTGTTGCCTTGAGTGGAGGCTACAACTGGCCTAGGCAGGCAGCTTTCTACATCGCTGGGGCAAGGAAGCCTCCTGTTTGCTCTAGTTCTGTGGCTGCTGCCCACCATCTTGGTTGGGTTAATTTGCATATAGTCACTCTGATTTGCTGGTTGGCGTGGCTTGGGATGTAGGGGAGTGTTGCAATTAGCATATTACTCTTTTATTAGATTAGATAGTGTCAATTCCCAGAGATTAAGATTGACAGAGGCTCCTGTTTAGAGCACAGGCTTGTCTATAGATGCCCCCAAGTTCCAGTGATGTTTCTGATGCAGATGCAGGCTGCTCAGTCCTTCTCCCTGTACTAAACTCTAGGTATAAAAGTGGGTCAGTACAGCTCACAAAGGGGGTTCTGAGGATTTATTATTTATCATTCATACAGAGTTTAGGAACAGTACAGAAAGACAGATGTGCTCAGCAATATCATTTCCTTGTTCTAGAAAATGTCAGTTTTCTAGAGTTAAAACCAAAAAGGCCAACTTTGGCCAGAATAAACCTCCCTTACTTCTGTTTCCTACAATATCTTTGGTACGTCTGTGCTAAGAAAATTATTGAAAGAGACACCATCAGACCGATAGCAGCCTGAAGGGAAATAGCCCCTGCCTTTTATCTGGAAGAGACTCTTTATCACCTTTTCCAGAGAAATCATTCCTATTCTGTAGACAATTTGTCTCATTAGAACAATTTATTAATACTATTTTTCTACTATTATTTTACGTAACAATGTTAAGGGTGGTATTTGTCTTGTGAAAATTAGTACCAGACTGAAGTTATACAACTATTGGAAATGAACACTATATACTTATGTACAATGCTTAGAGTCTTCAGTACACTGAAAACAATTAATTTAAAATTTTCCAAGTCTGACCCAGAATAAACAATATGAAAGGAGAAGGACAAAGTTGGAGAAATATTACCTGACTTCAAGATTTAGTATGAAATTATAGTCATCAAGACAGTGTGGTGTTGGTGAAAGAATAAACAAATAAATCAATGGAACAACATAGAGAATTAAAAATGTATTTAATCAAAGAAATAAAATAAAAAATATGTACTTTAAAACCATTGAAGGACATCTGCACATACATGCTCATGGAAAATAGAAAAAATCAAATAGAAGGTAAAAATTCTGAAAAAATAATGCAAATAAAAAATTTGGCAAGTAGAAGTTAGAAAGCAAAGTGATTAAATAAAACTGTCTCCTTAAAACAATATCAATGGATCCATCTACCTTCTTATATTAGAATCAATATTAATAAAAGAGGGTATTGTATGCTACATCTGATTTACACACAACATGCCAAGGCCTAACAAGGGAATGCCTACATGTAATGATTTCTTCTAAGAGGTAGGATTTTATTTTGGCTTTGAAAGAAATGGCCATACCTTTGATGCGTATGTGAAATGGATATTCTAGCTGGTACATAACAAGAAGGTGACCATTTATAGGGGCAAAGTGCAAAACATTTTGTCGTTTTGTGCGGAAGGAAATAAGCACATTAGTGAATTTGAAGCAAAACCATGTGATGGAGAGATAAACAGGAAGATTTTACATTAGGAAAGTAGAGTGAATGGTGGCAACAAGCTGGAACCTGTAGTAAATTCCACCTAAATGTGTATAATAGTGAAATCTTAAATAAGTTACCAAGTGACCTAACTAACCTACAGTCCATTTATGTGGAAAATGAGGGAAGTTATATATATTTCATGAATACAACTTGAGTATTAAACCTGATAATTTTTATTGAATTTAGTCTATTATATGGCCAACATTAGGACCATAGAAAATGTTCACACACTATTTTTATAATATACTTTCTTCTGAATGTAGTTGTTGAAGCTTCACATTTTTTTTCTTCGAAAGGGAGTGGAATGGTGTTGCTGATGTAGATAGAAAAGTTGAGTGAGAACAAGAGCAATAGAGCTGCTTGTTAGGAATGCACTCTGGATACTCCTGCACTAAACGGGACCACCAGACTGAGGGGCTGAGAAAGCTGTGAGAGAATAGGGTTCCCTTTTGTGAATCATATAATAAGTGATTGATGACTATTTTTTAATTATGAAGAAGCATATAGGAGTCAAAAGAAAGGGTAGCCTCAATAATGCAATTGTCCTCAAAATATGTTTAATATTAAACTGCAACATTATGGTAGTTGATAAATAAAGTTAAACAATGGTACTCCAAAGGCTTCACCTGTGGTGGGCACGTAAGTACATTTATTCATGTATTGAAAAACCACAAATTCTTTCTAAGATTGCTATATGAAATGAAAACACCCATGTAATGCTAATATGAAACTATACAGTCTTCTAGAACCTCTTATTTCAGAAGCAGTGGAGATAAAGAAATATGTGCTCTAGCATGGAACAGACTGACAAATCTCAGAGGGAAGGAGAAGGAAAAGGGAAGCGATTAACCAACAACGTATATGCATACATGTGTAACCCATGGGCACAGACAGTGTGGTGAAGGCAGGTGGGGAGGAGGGGAGTCCTTGAGTAGGGTGGACAGGTTCAATGGGGGGAAAAGGGAGATATCTGTATTACTTTCAACAATAAAGATAAATAAAAGAAATATGTGCTATTAAAACAGTGGTCTTCAAACTGACACAGACCTCTGATTTTCTAGGAAGTACATGGGCATGAATGATTTAAAGAGAATAATTTTTTAGATCCTCAATATTTATATCTAGTCTTTTCTAAAATTAACCTACTTTTCTTTCCAAACTTTCACAATAATCCATTTCCCATTTGTAATAAAGGGAATAGCTTTTATCCATTAATGAGGCATAGTCCTTAATATGGGAAAAAGAAAACAAAAAACCTCTAAAGAACCAGACATAGAGTACTTGTAAAATCCTGAGTAATTGAGGAAAGCCTTGTGATCATAAAGTGCCTATAAGATATATTAGAGTGAGTCCGTGACAATCTATGGTCAAAATTTTGGCATAGTTACAAACCTGTGTATGCATTTTATCTCATTTATTACCTATCTTGATACTCAAAAATAAGAAAGTAAAATATGCATATTAATATATTTACTTGAACTACTTAGGGAAGAGAGTTTTTGTTTTTTTTTAACAGAAAATAGTCTAAGTCTGATCGCCTGATTAATTTAATGATGAGAACTTTCTTTATCATAAAACTAAATTGTGCATATTTTAATATATTGAATGACCTAAACCTGTAGCTCAAAATACTTTAATAAAAGCACTGTAAATTACTTTCACAATAACAATATCCAATAAGCGAGAAATGCATACTTTGTAAATACTAAACTTATATATTTCACATATAGCATTCAGAGTTTGATCAGGAAAACAGAAACCACCTATATATTTTAAGCAGGAATGAAATTAAATAGCAAAACCATTACAAAACCATTAAACAAAAGAGATGATGAAAATGTCAGGAAAACTTCCCCCAGCTTTCAGATTCACTCATAACTTTCAGAGAATTAAGAAATTGCAAGAATCACAGGAAGCCATACCAATGCTGAGAGTTATTTACTTCATTAAGGAAGCTATTTGTAGGGAAATCCATTGAGTTCACCATAAAACCAGTGACTACTAGTCTCCATGTCTGCTGCAGAAACAGTAATACAGCTTCCGCCCCTTTCACGCTGTCTAAATCTCATTGATATGAATCTCACTTGTAAAATGTACTCAGGACTCTGCTGTCAAGTAATTTAAAAAAATGCAGTTCCAAGGCATCCAGCCTCTTTGATGAAGCAAAAATAAATAAATAAATAAATAAATAAATAAATAATAAATAAAAGATATAAGAGAAGGCAGAAATGGTGCTTACTAGCCAATAAGCCAACAGGCACAAATGTTAAATTTTAAAATGTGAGTCATATCCCCAATCCCCCAAAAAACTTTGAAGAATTAAGCACACAGGAACTTTGAAGTCATGTTCCAGTGTCTTAACTAGAGCTATTATTTATTAAAAATATCATTCCAATAACTTCGATAAAAAAATACTATATACTACCTTAGAGTGGGTGGCTTACACAACAGGCATTTCTTTTTCTTGGTTCTGGAGGCCAAGGAGTCCCAAGCCAAGGGGCAGGCAAATTTTGTTCCTGGCGAAACCCTCTGTCTCTCAGCTTGTCACTTACTCGTTGTGTGCTCACGTGGAGGAGACCAGAGTGTCATGGTCTTTCTTCCCCTTCTCATAGTTATGATTACTAATCTCATCACGGCATCCAACTCTAAAGTTATCTCCTAAATCTAATTACCTCACAAAAGTACCATCTTTAAATACTAGTACTATCATTTGGGGAGTTGGTGCTTCAGTATATAAATTTTGAAAGGACACAAACATTCAGCTCATGACATAACAGTAGTGTCTTTTTTATCCTCTACTTCTGATTTCTGCTATGTCCTCTCAGCCACTATTTCAAGTTGGACATCTTTATTTTTTTAATTTCTGTTCCCTGACATAACCTCCTGCTAAATCCTTTAATATCTGGAAAGTTATCTCAAAATTTGCATCTATCAAAGTTTTTTGCTTTATCCTGAGGTTATTGAGTTGCTATTGCTTGTCAAGGCACAGTATCTTGCTCTTTCAATATCCAGTAATTTCTTACCAGTACAGGGAGAACCAAGATGGTAGCATAGGCAAATGCCTGTACTCACTGCCTCCCACAACTACATTAAAATTACAACTAAAATACAGAATAGCCATCATCCTGAACTGAAACAAAGAATAAAGCACACAGAGACTGGTAGGAGGCAGAGGCACAGAGCTGGGTGGTCCAGCACCCATGTGGGCTGCTTTTTTAACCAGGAGGGAGATTGTCTCTGTGGAGGCCAACCGGAGGAGCAAGGGGTCCCAGCCCCACAGCAGATGCCTATACCAGGGTCCCAAAGCTGGGAAAAGAAGTTCCGATGGGCAGTAAGAACTAGGGGCTGTAAAAACCAGTGCTGATTGGGGGGCAAAGACACAGAGGTTGCTGGAGACACAGCTGCTCCTCTCAAGAGGCCAGCACACAAACTGAAACTACAAGCTCTCACTTTCTCTGAGCTCCAGTGCTGGGCAAGGCTCTGGCTCTAGGAGACCTAGACACATATGAGGAGAAACTGGACTGTCCAGCAGGAACTCACTCAGGGGCGGCCTTTTCCCAGACGGAGGTGCTCACAGCGATCATTGTTTCCATGCTGGGACCTTCCTGGTTGCAGGGTTGACTTGCAGCCATTTTTGTTTGCTCCACCCTGGTGATTCCCTGAGATCTAGCCTCATCCAATTTACAACCCTACCCAAGCTGAGAACAGCAGCTGTTGCATTTGAATGGCCTGTCAAACAAGCTGCAGCTGCATCAGGGAGCCCCAAACCTATCAATAAAAGGCCCAAGCAGCACCAGCACCAGCCTGCCTTGCTTCACAGCCGGGCCTCGTCTGGGCACTTCCAAACCTGATACAAAGAGGAGGAATCTGCAGATCTCTCTGTAGCTCCCGCTGGGTGGCCCCAGGCAGTAGCTGACTTTGCACCTTCCTAGTGACCAAGAGCCAGTGTACCCAGTGGTCAGTAATCTGGACCATACCAGATTACAACTTCACACATCCATAAGTGACACACTCAAGGGGAAGACTCAGTGAGCACCAAAGCCCCACTGAAGCAAGTCCTGCTCCATTGGGTGTCTCCTGCATAGCAACTCTTCCACTATAGTCACAGCTGGTCCTCATAGTCAATTGGCCTGGAGGTCAATTCCTCCCAGTGATAACAACAGCAATCAAGTCTCACTTACAGCAAGACTGTGCACACAGCCCACAAAGGGGTGTACTTAGAGCTCCCAGCTAGGGTGACTGGGGAGGCTGAGCCACTGGTCCCTGTAGAATACTTACTACACAAGACTACTCTACTAATTTAAGGAGACATAGCAGCTACCCAATACATAAAACACAGAAACAAACACAGGGAAGCAGCCAAAATGTGGAGACAAAGAAACATGTCACAAATGAAAGAAATGAAAGAAAGCAAACTACTGGATATAGAGTTCAAAACCACAATTGTAAGGTTACTCAAGAATCTTCTAGAAACCTCCAAGGAGCTTAGTGAGATTTTCAAGGATCTTAGTGAGAATGCCAAGAAAATCGAAAAGGACGAGTCAGAAATTAAGCATTCACTGACTGAAATAAAGAATAATATACAGGGATTCAACAGGAGACTAGAGGATCCCAAGAATCAAATCAATGATTTGAAATATGAGGAAGCAAAAAACCCCCAACCAGAAGAGCAAAAAGAAAAAAGAAGCAAAAAAGCCCCAAAACAACAACAACAAAAAACCCAACAACACAAAAACATGAAGATAGTGTAAGAAGCTCCTGGGACAACTTAAAATACACCAACATCCAAATTATGGAGGTTCTAGAAGAACAGAGAGAGAGAAAGATATTGAAAAACTATTTGAAGAAAAATGACAGAAAACTTCCCATATCTGGCGAAAGAAGTAGACTTATAAGTCCAGAAGGCACAGAGAACTCCAAATAAGAGGAACCCAAAAAGAACCACACCAAAACACATTATAATTAAAATGCCAAGGGCTAAAGACAAAGAGAGAATTTTAAAAGCAGCAAGAGAAAATTTGTAAGTTACCTATAAGGGAATGCCCATACAGCTGCTGGCTGATTTCTCAATAGAAACTATGCAGGCTAGAAGGGAGTGGCAAGAAATATTCAGTGATGAATAACAAGAATCTACAACCAAGATTATTCTACTCATCAAAGCTATCATTTAGAATGGAAAGTCAGACAATAAAATACTAAAGGAATTTATTACCACCAAACCAGTATTATGTGAAATGTTGAAGGGTATTCTTTAAGAAGAGGAAGTAGAAGAAAAAGGTAAAAAATATGAACAACAAAATGACATCAAATATGTATCTATCAACAATTGAATATAAAAATCAAACAAAGCCCTAACTGGTTTGGCTCAGTGGATAGAGCGTTGGCCTGCAGACTCAAGGGTCCCAGGTTCAATTTCAGTCAAGGGCATGTACCTTGGTTGTGGGCATATCCCCAGTAGGGAGTGTGCAGGAGGCAGCTGATCAATGTTTTTCTCTCATTGATGTGTCTAACTCTCTATCCCTCTCCTTTCCTCTCTGTAAAAAAAATCAATAAAATATGTTAAAAAATAAAAATCAAACAAATAAGAAACTTAACAAAAAGAATAAACTGGTGAATAAAATAGAATCAGAGTCATGGAAATGGAACAGACTGACAATTCTCAGAGGGGTGGCAGGAAAAGATTAAACAAAGATCTTATATGCATGTATGCATTATCTATGGACACAGATAATAGGGTGGCGAGGACCTGGGGTGGGGCAGGAACTGGGTGGAGGGGAGCTATGTAGGAAAAAAAGAGGGACATCTGTAGTAATCTAACCTAATGAAAGCATAATATTGAAATTGACTGTTCCTCCAGGAAGCCTAAGCCATGCCCACCAACCAATCAGAGTGGCTGTATGCAAATTAACTCAGCCAAGATGGAGGCCAGCAGCACAACCACGGAGGTGGGTGTGGCTCAGGCGGTGGGGCAGCAGGGCTGGCAGGTGGGTGGCGGACCTCGGGGTGTGTGAGATGGGCAGGGCTTGATGGGCTGGTGGTGTGCCACCGGGTGGGTGGGTACAGGCCAGGCTGAGGGACCCCTGAGTGCACAATATATTGTGCACCAGGCTCCTAGTCCCATATAACAAAAGGCTAATATACAAATTGTCCCCTTGATCGGGACTTTGACTGGGACTTCGACAAGGGGTGGGTCAGGCAGGCCAACCACCTGTGGCCCCTCCCCTGGCAAGTTCCACCACCCCCAATCACCCCACCCCCTTACCCCAATCGGGGTGGACTGACTGGACCCCACCCATGCAAGAATTCATGCACTGGGCCTCTAGTCTCAGCAATAAAGATTAAAGACCATTATAAACTGATGAACAAAAGTAGATACAGAAGCAGAGTAGCATTGAACAGACTGTCAATCTACAGCAGGAAGGCTGGGGAGTGTTGGGGGTGGGAGATAAGAGATCAACCAAAGTACTTTTATGCATGTATATATAAGTATAACCAATGGACACAAGACATTGAAGGGTAGGGGAGGTGGGGGGTAAGGTCAAGGGGGAAAAGAAAAAAAAGGAGACATATGTACTACTCTTTGTAATATTTTAAGCAATAAAAAAACAATATGAACTAATAAAAGCATAATATTGAAATTAACCATCCCTTTGGGATGCATAAGCCACGCCCACCAGCCAATCAGAGTGACTGTATGCAAATTAACCCAGCCAACATGGAGGCCGCCACTCATGGACCTGAGTAAACGGCAGCTTCCATTGCAGTAGGAGTGAAACTGAAACTGTTTGTGGGCTGGCTTGGCTTATTCTGGCTCTAGGCAAAACATATTTGCAACAAAGTCTCATTGATAGACAGCAGGCCTGGCCTGACTACTAAGGGTAATAGTGTCTCATTATAGAAGCCAGGAGGTGAAGCAGAGAGGAGGTTCGTTACTAGGCCCTGGCTTAAAGGAACAGTGAATCAATTATAGAAGATAAACAAACCCCAGAAACCTGCTTCCAGCCAGCCTTGCTGGGACATTGGGTCAATGGGGGCTGTGGGCAGCCTGAAAGCGCCCCTCAGCCCATTACCCACACTGCCCACAACCCAATGGGGTGAGGGACGTTACTGGGGGGCTTGGCCAACCTGCAGAAAGCCATCAGCCCCTCACCCAGGCTGGCCAGGTACTCCAGTAGAAACACAGAACCTGAAGGGACTGTGGGCAGCCTGAAAACGCCCCTTAGCTCCACATCCAGGCTGGCCACACCCCCATGGGGTCAGGGTTCCCACTGGGGAGCTTGGCCAGCCTGCAAACAGCCATCGGCCCCTCACCCAGGCTGGTCAGGCATGCCAGCAGGTGGACATCCCCAGAGGGGTCCCAGACTGTGAGAGGGCACAGGCTGGGCTGAGGGACCTCCCAAGTGCACAAATTTTTGTGCACCGGGCCCCTAGTAGTAGTAATAATAATAATAATAATAATAATAATAATAATAATAATAGTTACCAGTACATGATGTCATACTTTTTGATGTGTTTTTAATATTAAATGTTATTTTTTTAAATAACAAGTTAAAAGAGATTTTTGTGAATTTATTTATTCTGGTATATCATATAAATGGAATTATATAATATGTAACATTTTGTATTTGGCTTCTTTCACTTAGTGTAATGCTTTCCACATTGTAGCATATATTAATATGTCATGCCTTTCTAAAGCTGAAATTGCATTGTATGTCTATACCACAATTTGTTAGTTCATTTTGTTGATAACATTTAGGTTGTTTTAACATTTGGTTCCAGGAATATTACTGCTATGAACATTCATGTATCTGATATGATTTCATATTGATGGAACTGTTTGTTGTGTCTGAACTTCTTATAATTCTACACTGGATGCAGAAGCTGCTGAGAGGGACATATTTTATAGAATACATTTTTTATTACAAATGTGAATAAAGCTACAAACAAGAGTTAAATATGATAGATAATATCAGCTATTGCTTTATATCTGATCACCTTGAAATTATGAATACAGTGTCTTAATAACATTGTGTACCGAACCTTCTGTTGAGTTAGTTAATAACTCTGACAAAAATAACACTAATTGAATGCTTAGTATATATCCATTACAAAACTAGAGACTTTGAATCACTTATTCTTAACAATAAACCATTGCTCATTATAGATGAGGTCATGGTGGCAGAGGAAATTTAAATAAAATTTCAAATACATACGTAAATGTCACAGCTAGTGAATGGTGGATACAGAGTACAAATAAGGGAAGATGGTTCCAGAGAACAGTTTCATAAACAGGTGTCAATATTTCTTCCCTCATTTAATCATGTTACAAAGCAGTGCTGACTTTGTTTCATTTAGTCAAAAGTTGTTGACTTCTCCTAAAATTTCATCTCTTCATCCCATTGACATCAAATAGCACATGCTCTGCAGTGGCCTGAGAGCTCCTTTGTGATTTGGCCCTTGGCTGCATGACTTACTCTTCTCTTCCTACATTGTGCTTCTTGCATGTTCTGTTTCATTTGCTTAAAGAATATGTACTTAATTAAAGCCCTTTTCAATGGTCACTTCCTCACAAAGGCATCCCATGTCAACCTTACCCTAATCACTAGTCTATCCTCTCACCATGCTTTATATGATAACAATCATCAATAGCCAACTTACACACACACACACACACACACACACACTTGTAATTATATATGTCCCCCATGTCTCCTGCTTATGTAAATTCCTTCAAGGCAAGGGCTTTATTTGATGATATATTTCTAATGTCTACTGTCACACCTGGCACATGTAGAATATGCAGTAAATATTTGATGAATAAAGAATTTCACTGGATAACTTCCATGTGAGTTTTGCTAGATATTATCTGACTTCACAGTATACTGGATGTACTTAAGGAATTCAATGTATCTTCTCTAGCATTAAACTGTTACCTTAGTTCAATCTTCTAAGCATTGGTGACCTCTTCTCTTTTGGATTAGTTTTTCCATAGAACACATCATAAAATTGCAGGTCAGGACGAGACTCACAGGCTCCCAACTATACCTAGACATGTCTGAATACAGGATCAGCGATGTTTAAGCTCAAGTTAATACTCTGCTGGTCAAGCTGAGGTAGACCCCGAGAAGTTGATTCTGAGTTTTTTATTTTGAAAAATTTCCTTTGAAATTGCTTCAGAGGACTTGTAACTTGCTAGTTTGGCTCACTTAGAACTGGCTTCAAGGGAAGTACATTGTCTGCTTACTAGTTTATTTGGGGACCCGTGGTGCATTGGTCAGGTACATACACTTGCTCATCCTTGCCACTGGTTGTCTTCTGGTTTTAAATATATGAATCTTTAAAAACATTTTTGTTGTTCTTTTATTTTCTCTATCTAAATATATGAATCTTTAAAAACATTTTTGTTGTTCTTTTATTTTCTCTATCTCTCTATTCATATATATTCTGATTTATTTCTTTGTGGGAATGAGGCACAAAGCACTGTTTTCTTCTGTGTTACTATTCTGTGTAACACTTCTTGTTGCTCCTTAAGGTGACCATAGCAACTTGGTCATTAGAGTAGGATCTACTGAGTTTAAACTCTCTTTCTTTAAAGGAACTAACAAAGAGTTCTCTTAAAATAAAGGAAGAAAAGTCCAGGTTACATATTAATATTTAATTTTACTTTACCTACACAAATAAATATTTTTCATGAAGATATATTATCAGGGGCAGCTTTTCCCACCAAAGTTTTAACTGTATATCCATTGTACCAGAATAACTAGAAGGTCTTGTCACTGAGCTCGATTTCAGACTCAGTGAATCTCTAAGTCTAGATAATAAACGGAGAAATTTAATACACTTCTTAGGTGTTTATCACACAAAATTTGGGAAGTACTGATCCATGGACATGTTGCTATGACAAGATTTTAAACACGTTTTTCTTTGGCATCTTAAAAAAAGTGCAATATGGTTTATAAACACTCCATTATTTCCATTTAAAATTATTTAAAAATGCATTTAGTTGGTACTTGAAGAAATCTGTGTATCAGAATATAAGTTTAAAAAATTGTACGTTTTTAGTTTTGATCTACAAATACAATATTTTTAGTCGGTATATTTATTGGATAGTAGCTGCACACATTCCATGATATTTAACATTTTTCATCTAACTGTTACTATTTTCATCTTTACTATGTGGGAATATGGGACATATTTATAGCACCATTTTGTAATGTTTTAGGTTACCAGTTATGCTTCCTGTGGAACAATAAATAGACAGACATAAATCAGTGTCCATTGTAGAAAATTCAGTGTATCAATCAAGAATTTAATGTTCTTGCCCTAGCCGGTTTGGCTCAGTGGATAGAGCGTCAGCCTGCGGACTCATGGGTCCCGGGTTCAGTTCCGGTCAAGGGCATGTACCTTGGTTTCGGGCACATCCCCAGTGGAGGGTGTGCAGGAGGCAGCTGATTGATGTTTCTCTCTCATCGATGTTTCTAACTCTCTATCCCTCTCCCTTCCTCTCTGTAAAAACCCAATAAAATATATTTAAAAATGTTCTTTTTTGGATTCCAAGAATAATCCTCCCTCATTTATCATATTTTTGGAGAAAAATATTGGAAAACTATATCTCTAATCTCATCAATAATATGTAATAGCATGCAAAATATATCTTTAATTTATTTGAATGTCTACACATATTACATGTTTTGATATATTGAATCTAATGTCCTCTGTTTAATTCATAAACCCATGGCTTGGGGAATTTTTATAAATAAACTAGAGGCCTGGTACACAAAATCAGGGCCTTCTAGCTGCTGGCCAGGGCCTCCCTTACATGGCTGCTGGCCAGAACCTTCCTTTGTTTTGCAAAGCCCCCTGATGGTCAGCGCACATCATAGCAAGTGATCAAACTCCCCAGGGGACATTTTGCATATTAGCCTCATATATATATATATATGATTTGATTGTTCTGTTCTATTGAGTGAATTTCATTCAGCCTCTTTTAATATGAGGCTAACATTGCTGGAACGCTTGTACTTTAATATCACCAATATGAATATTAAAATTATCAAATGATGGATATAAAATTATAATAGCAAAGGCCACTTTCTGAGATTGTGTTGCTGATAGAAACATAGCTGGTGTTTTTAATCATATTAGTGGTCATTGGGTTATTATTTACTAGATATATTAGGAATATGCTCATTGATATGGCTTCAGAGAAGTTGTGACTTTCCAATCCAAGTCAATCCAATGTAGTGTTATTTGGGCTCAGTTGTTTGAGAAAGTTTTGTGTATATCATGGCCTGAGAATGGCAGGGTGATAAAAATTATAGAAATAATTTTTAATGATCTGTGAGCTATAATAGAAGCTAGCTTTTCTACCTAAAAAGCAAGTAATTGTTTTTCTCTTATCAATTATAAAAATTAAGCAAAACTATCCATCTTTTATTCTCCCTTCCTTTCACAAAGGCATAGAGGTTCATCAGCACCCTGGGCTCACAGGGAGAAATTTAAAGGCTTCATGGTGTTCTCTATTATATCCCTAGCATTCCTACTCCCCAAGTGGTGGAAGGCTTTTCTTCCCAATATGCAGGAATATTATTCTTCAGATAGCTTGAATTATCGCACACTATAAATTAAATTATAATATATTTTTATATAATATTATTTATAAATAATATTATATCTGGTATCTATGTCATACCAGATTTTAAAAGAAGTTTGTTATAGGAGAGTCTTATGTTAAGGGTCAGAAGTCTCTATATTAATTCCATTTCAAGGGGGATGTATTTTAATATATCTGAATACCTTTCCTATCTATCTGTAAACATGTTGGTAAGTTTCAAAGCAGAGTATACATTCTGTACAGCTTTAGGAAAATAGAAATAATTAGATAATTTATCATAATAACATGCTATGTTTTACTAATTAAACATTCACATTGTATGTTTTATGTTACTTTATTTTTGTAGTGCTGAAACATCTTGAATTCTTTTGAAAGCCAGCCAGACCTGTATGTGGTCGTCATGGACAGATCAAGTTAGCACACACACAGTTAGAGTCTAAATCCTTACAGTCTTAACAGCTCAGTGATGTTGTATGAACTGAGCTCCCTTCTATAGTTATGATTCAATCAATCTCAAGGATCCTAGAAGTGCTTTTGTAATTTTATATGAATAATTTCATAGTGACCCTTGAATAAGACATAATTTAAGAGCATTAGCTTACATAAATAAAATGTAGCCCACAAAGAACCATCTTTGAAATAAATGTCCTGTCTCCTTTATGCTAATAGGCCCACAAATAAAAATAGTAAAGATTAATTATTAAAAATGCTTCCATATCATACTAAAATTAACTATATTCAAGTCTCAGTATAATAACTAAAAATTAGTCTTTAAGGTATGACAACATAAGCAACATTTACTATGTTCATCATAACCATGTTTGAAAAAAACATTTCTAAGGCTTGTTATCTATTGTGGTCCATGGAATAATATGGCTATTTTATAAATGTGATTTTGAAATTCAAAGAAAAAGAGAAGGAAGTTTTAATATATAGGACATTAAAGGTAAGTAGTTTGGTGTCAACACAATGAGAAGTAAATATAGCAAACTCTGGAAAAGGCAAAACAAATAAGCTAATTAGACAGAAATTTGTACCTTTGTCATCAGGCTAGGGAGGGTGAGATAAAAAAAGCTTCATCTGGTGAAACCTGGTTCCAGATAAAAGCACATTCTCAGTTACTCTCATGTACTTTGTCTCAGACAATTTTCCCTCATCTTTTCCAGGAAAGCTCCTGTAGGGGGCTCATAATGGCCAGATCCCTCTATGGGAAAAGTGAAGAATGTACAAAATATCTTCTAGGAAAAGAAATCCTTGACATTGTTTGGGCAGACAAGCAGCAAGAATTCAGGATGATGTCTTCAGAATAGTTCTATTATGCATAAAACAAATAATTCTGTGCATCAAAATAAAGACACATTTTAAATATAATAGTAGGAATAGGAAGTTGTTGGTTTATAACTTTGAGAGTTTCCCAGTTATAGTTAAAACCGTTCTCCCATACACAGAGGGGAAAAAGAGACTGACAAAAGAAGCAAACCACTCCAGATGCATAGTAGGCTTGTCTTGGGTGGCTGCAAAACAAGTAGATCTCCCCACCAGCCCACCAGAATCTTAAGAATTTATCTACACTGATAAAACAGAAACATGCAAATTGGTGTCACTTTGCTATACCCCAAGCCACACCCACCAGCCAATCAGAGTGACCATATGCAAATTAACCCAACCAAGATGGCGGTCAGCAGCCAGGAAGCTGGAGCAAGCAGGAGGCTTGGTTGCCTTGGAGATGAAGGAAGCCAGGCTTCCTGCCTGCCCTGGCTGGCTGTGGCCTTTTGACAAGGCAACAAAGTTTCAATTGTAGAAGATAAATAAATCCCAGATAACTGCTTCCAGCCACCACACTGGGAGCTTGGGTCACTGTGGGCCATGGCCAGACTGCAAACAGCCATCAACCCCTTACCCAGACTGACTAGCCACTACATCAGACCCCCTACTCTGAAGGGGCTGTGGCCAGCCTGCAAACAGCCATCAGCGCCTCACCCAGACTAGTCACACCCTCATGGAGTGAGGGTCCCCACTGGAGGGCTTGGCCAGACTGAAAACAGCCATCAGCCCCTCACCTAGGCTGGCCAGGCATCCCAGCAGGACCCCCACCTTAATCCAGGACACCTTTCAGAACAAACCAGCCAGCCTCCACCCATGCACCAGGCCTCTATCTGATATATAATAAAAGGGTAATAATGCAAATTGACCCTAATAGCAGAACCACTGTGAATGACTGGTTACTATGACACACACTGACCACCAGGGGGCAGACATTCAATGAAGGAGCTGCCCCCTGGTGGTCAATATGCTCCCACAGGGGGAGCTCTGCTCAGCTACAAGCCATGTTGACAGCTGCCAGCACAACAGTGCTGGCAGGAGACTCTCCCACCTCCTCAGCAGCACTAAGGATGTCTGATTGAAACTTAGGCCTGCTCCCCGCTGACAAGTAGACATCCCCCAAGGGCTCCTGGGCTGCCAGAGGGATGTCTGACTGCCAGCTTAGGCCTGATGCCCCGGGGGCAGGCCTAAGCCAGCAGGTGGACATCCCCAGAGTGGTCCTAGACTGTGAGAGGGCACAGGCCGAGCTGAGGGACCTCCCTAAGTGCACAAATTTTTGTGCACCAGGCCTCTAGTCCTGTATAATCAAAGGGTAATATGCAAATTGACTCTAAAGGCAGAACAAGCGAGAATGACTGGTTGTTATGATGTGCACTGACTACCAGGAGGTAGATGCACAATGCAGGAGCTGCCCTCTGGTGGTCAGTGCATTCCCACAGGGGCAGCTCTGCTCAGCCATAAGCCGGGCTGCCAGCTGCCAGCGTAGTGGTGGTGGCAGAAGCTTTTTTCACCTCCTCATCAGCACTAAGGATGTCCGACTACAGGTTAGGCCCTTAAGCCATCAGTCCAACATCCCCCGAGGGCTCCTGGGCTGCCAAAGGGATGTCTGACTGCCAGCTTAGCCCAACTCCCTGGGGAGTTGGCCTAAGCCAGCAGGTGGACATCCCCCAAGGTGTCCCAGGCTGTTAGAGGGCACAGGCCAGGCTGATGAATTCCCTCCTCCCCCCCCCACCCCAATGAGTGCATGAATTTTTGTGTACCAGGCCTCTAGTATAAATAGAAGAGGTAACAGGGTTCAGTCACATGTACAGTTCAGATGATTTCAACAATATAGTATTCTGTCAAGGCTACGTCCTTACAGTGGCTCCCAGTTTAGGAACCGTGTAATGTATAGAACATACATTCCAAAGACAAGAGAGGATAAGGACCTTCTGATTGTCTGGGTCCAGCTTGTGAGTCAACAGGCAGTTGTGTCCTTGCAAGGCCCTCCTCCATCAGAAGTACAACTAAATGTAAGCAATGTTAGATTGAAAGGGATAGATTGTTTTATCAAATTCTCTCTTACTTGTGCTTAATTTTGAACTGTAGATCTTATACCCACAGTACCTCTATAGTGCCTGGCTCTTTCTTAAATATTCTATAAATATTTGCTAAATGGGTGAATTTATAAATATAACAGGTAAAAGACACCTGAAGAAACAGTATTTTAAATGTGATAATTATAAATAGTTGCTGCTAAGAGCACAAATGTAACACTTCCTAAGTACTTGTGAATGATCACTTTCCACCAAGCATTCTTTTTCTCATGGGGAATGGCTATCCTGCTATATCACTGACAATAGGGGTTCATTCATTTAATTATTCATTGAAGAATGAACCACATGATCCTTTTTTTAATTCCTTAGAGGTGATATCTGTAAATGACAATTTCAAAACCTTTTAGTTATTTTACCTTCCAGTTTGAAAAATCACTTAGTTATAGAAAACTCCCCCAATGAAATATGCATGCATATAAAGGAAATGTATTGTCTTAAAGATAATCACCTTGTTAAAAATTATGGATTCAGAAAACTTGTAATTGCCTTTTGTTCACTTTGCTACAATTTTTTACACACACACACACACACACACACACACACAGAGCCTTTGCAGAAGCACATGCAAATTAACAAAATTCTTACAAAATTATTACCTAATGAGTACTTCTTTTAAAGGCAGATTAATATATGAAACAAATCTTTTTTTCTCATTCTATTTGTAGAAAACTAGATTTTTTTTGTATTATATCCCAAATAGCTTCTGAGAGCTACTCTTTATTTAAAATCAAAACTAAAATGAAATCAGCCAGATCCCTTCTGTAATTCCCTAAGATCAGTTTACCTGTTTCCCACAGACAATGAGGGTCTTTATTGAAAAATAGATGAAGAGTATTAAACATTCTTGTTTTACATTTTGCTCAATTACAGTTATAATTTACAACATATATTGGAAAACCTTTTTCTGTAAACATTTTAGGCTTTAAAGGACATTTCATTTCTGCAACAACTATTATATTTTGTCATTGTAGCATCAAAGCAGTCATAGATAACATGTTAATGATTAAGAATGTCTGTGTGCCAATATTTTGTAAAACCTTATTTACAAAAACATGTGGAGATGTGGATTTGGCTTGTGAGTTGCAGTTTATTGTTCTCTGATATATTGAATATTTAAATTTATAATATGATAAATAACTATTTCTATCTGAAAATTTTAAATGTATAAAGAAGTTTTGTGCATCTTAAAATTATTATCTGTTTGTTAGACTTATACCACTAGACCATGAATTCCTTAAGAGTAAGGGCTTTTATGAAAATCATATTCACCTCTCCTATATCTATATCTATATCTCTATATCTATATCTATATCTATATCTATATCTATATCTATATCTATATCTGTATCTGTATCTGTAGCTATATCTATGTCATGTATATCATCAATATCAATCTATATAATTTAATTTATCTATATTTATAACTATATCTATATCTATCATATCTATATCTATATATATCATCTATATCTAATCTATAGATTGACATATTATTGAAAAACATTTTCCATTTTCAAAGTTGTGTGTCTATTTTTTACTTTCAGATGACATCTTCAAGATTCTTAACAATTTTAATAATGAAACATAAACTATATAACTGAAGAAGTTTCAATCTTTTCTCTTCAAAGTAAATACATATTTTACCAACCTTCTTTACAAGATGTAATAAATTAAGCTTTAGCTAGGCCCAACTTTTAATATATTTCTTTCACTATAGTTGGAAACATTCCATCTCTATAGACTTAAAACTTCCAGCTCCTACCACACAACACATGACCGTTAGAGTCCACATTTGTTTTGCTGCTAAATCCAGTTCTGTGTTTAACTTATTTGTAATTGTATTTTTTTTTTGGTTAATTCTCACCCAAGGATATTTTTCCATTGACATTTTAGAGGGAGTGGAAGGGAGGAAGAGAGACACAGAGAGAAATATCAATGTGAGAGAGACACATTAAACATTGTTTAGAAATCCAATTATTTATGTCAAAGTCATGGATCACTTGTCATTTCCCACCCCTGTTGTTCTAATGTAAACATTGCTAATCAGGCATAGTGTGCTTCCTCTGAGCTAAAATGTGACCCTGGCACTTCTACCAACATTATGGATGGCATTTGAAATGAGTCACAGTTTTCATTTCAGAATGGCTAAAACTGAGTATGGAGGATGACAGATTTTCAGGTAGGTATAATAAACTCACTGTGCGCAAAAAGTACACCTTACCTGTCTGGCCATTTACCCAGGTGTAGCCCAACGATGTCTGTGCAGGACTTTCCAGCCACAGGGCAACCTCACTCAACTGTGACTACTACTCATTCTCCTTCCCCTCTCTGATTTAGTGGGTATCCGTACTTTTCACCCTTTCCCTCTACATGTTATATTTCATAGAATGAGAAGTAAAAATTCTCATCTTTGTATTTATTTCAATACTGTTGTGATTAGCTTTTTCCTAATTTACATCACATGTCGTTTTATCCTAATTTTATACCATGTTCATTTTAACCAAAATTAGGAATTAGAAGAAATGTTGTCATCTTCCTTGAGAGTTATGCCAATATCTACTTTTAATATTCTTATACTCTGAGAAGTTTTACTAATGGTCAGTGTTAGGAGAAATTTTTACTCTATATCCTAAGGCTACTAGGACTTTGGGATTATTATATTGTAGTACTTCTCAAATATTAGCAGCAAAGGAGTTCTGATAACAGGAAAGGAGAAGGACTGCTTATTTCCAGTTGTCCAGAGACATATCCTACACAGCCTTGGTGAGACAAACGTACTTTTTTAAATGATAAGATTTTCATACAAAGGATGAAAATATTTCCTAGCAGATGGCACATCAATTTTTTAAATAGATTTTTTAGAGAAAGGAAGGGGGGAAGAGGGAGAGAGAAATATCAATGTGAGACAGAAACATTGATTGGTTGCCTCTTGTATGCACACCAAGTGGGGATCAAACTCCCAACCTGGGTATGTGCCCTGACCTTACCAGAAATCGAGCCCACCACCTTTTGGTGTACAGGACAATGATCCAAAAAGAAACAGTGTATTTATGCAGATAATAGATATATACTCCTTTATCATCATCAGTTAACTCTCTTCTACAAGGTGCTACACATTAGCTTGAAAATACCAGCTCTGCGACAAGCATTAAATAGAAAATACAAATATTCCTAAAATGACAATTACCAAAATAATCTCAATTTTATAGAAGGACATGAAAATCTATTCAGAAAAAAAAAATCCCCGGAATTACAATTACTGCTGCCAAGTCTACATTAACTTAATTTTTAGTTATCTTGTATAACTATCTACAATACAGGATTAATGTTAATACCCATGCACCTGGGCTTTTCTCACAACAAAAACAAAATCAGCAGATTCCATCAGTTGTCCATCAGTTATTGCTTTTGAAATAGGTTTTTAAAACAAATATGTGAAAAGTATATACAATCATTGCAAAATAATTAATGCTTCACAGATAACTTCACATTTGTGTCCTGGGTACACAAAGCATTGGCGAGGAGTGCAAAATGAGATTGCCGAATGCTATTTTCCAAGGTAGATAGGAAAGGCTCTTCTTAGTAGAACAACATGCTGTATGTGTCTTCAATTCCTTAGTTTTATTTAGTAGCTGCATTTGGAAGTATGCATTTGTGATTTATTCTCCTGGGATGTAAAATCAAATATTTAAATGATGGGCTTTTTTTATATTGTAAGTCATTTATGATATGTTTTACGTGTTCTATTTATTTTACTCTTCAACCTGTCCTTTGGTTTGAAATCAGAATTATTTCTGAAAAAAACAAAACAGTGTAATTACCTTAGAGTTCTAACTTTGTTTTGCCTTTTTTTTTTTTCAGTGATCCATATATAGTTTGAAGTTTTCAAACAGAATGAATGTCGGGAAGTTTATGTTATTGTTAGAATTTCAAGATTTTAAAAGATTTGAATTTGAGAGAAGGGAGTACATAAAAAGATGTAAGAGGACTGAAGTTCTTCTAAACTCTATCACTGACTGGATAATTTTACAACATTTTGTGACCTAAATGCTAACACCTATAACATGATTCAACTGAAGTTCTATTTGTTGATATACTCACACACTGTGGCATTGGCCATTTTTCAGCAGCCTGATGACTTACGTATAGTACATCATTTCCAGGAATGTAAATCATCAAGAGAATTTCATAAAACCATTTTCAGGCTCTCTTTACTGCTTGTTGGAAATTTGACAGCTGAGTTCATCAAAAGTGACAACTAGCAATTAATTGTAGTTTCCCTCACTGTAGCTTCAAAGAAAAGTATTGACTACAACCTGCATTTAAGACCCAGGAAATTTCATGTGTTGTTTTTTTTTTTCCTTCAGAAGACAGAATTTGGGTTTACCAAAGCAGCATGGGTTAATATTTTTTGCATATAAATTAAAGAATTATGTGCAGGTCCAAAGTCAGCCTACATGATAACTAAGAGTTAAATAGATGTAGCATGTTAAATCTTCAACAATATTTTAACTGCTTTTTAAATAAAATTTAATAGTAAGAAAAAAGGTAAGCCTATTCAGGATTCCTACAAGTTATTTCATTTGCTAATGTCCATTGCCAGATAATTTGGAAATTTTAAGAAAATTGTTTTTCAAAATTTAAAATATTAATAGTAATTCTTCCCACTACATTATGATAAGATGTCATTAAAATCTAGTTTGGTTTAGAATTTAGTAATTTTATTTTGATGATATAGACTGATCCTAGCATGCTAAAGTGGATGTTCTCTATGTGAACATCATTATTGAAGAACTAAAGATTATGGATAGTTGTATTTGGCATGGGCTGCAGGCATTTTGCAGATCCATATGTATTGAAATTAAAATACTTCCTAAGCCCTAACCAGTTTGGCTCAGTGGATAGAGGTTTGGTCTGTGGACTGAAAGGTCCCAGGTTCGATTCTGTTCGATTCTGGTCAAGGGCATGTACCTTGGTTGTGGGCACATCCTAGTAGGGGGTGTGCAGGAGGCAGCTGATCGATGCTTCTCTCTCATTGAAGTTTCTAACTCTCTATCCCTCTCCGTTCCTCTCTGTAAAAAAATCAATAAAATATATTTTAAAAAATAAAAAAAATACCTGTTGATATGGAATATTAGTAATACCTGCTTTTCCTTTGATTTAGAGGCAGTTTTAAAGACAAAAGGAAACTTGGTAATGGTGCTACAAGTAAATTTCTACACAGTTCATCATAACAAAAATATAAGAATGATATGACATAAACATCATTATCAGCTATTGGGTTCTATGGATAGGCTGCAGAATGGCAGATAAAAAACAAACAAACAAAATAACTAGTTATACTAAGAGTTAATTCGTGTGTTCTAGGTGACTTCCTTCTTGTGACTTATAATTGTATTGAAAGATAGTGATTGATATAAGAAATTCTCTATTGTTTTCCAAATCCTTTGGTTTGATTAGTTTTGTCTTCTCTGCTCGTCTTTCTCTTCCCACACACACATACACTCACACTCGGTTCCTCACAAAAACACATAAACATACCCAGAACCTTAGAACCAGCAGGTATACAACATAGCGATCTCAACATAAATCCTTCCTTGCTACATTTGTGCCAGAACCGAAGCTTAACTAAGAACAAATGAGAAAATTCTGATTTTAAAACAGAGAAAAAATAATGAATAGCAAATACAAAGGTTACAAATATTAATAGTAGTTTAGCAAAGAATATTTATGTGTATTCCATTCACAAACTCTTACTTTTGTTGCTGCTCCTGTGCTTGCTGCTATAAATATTCTATTTTATGCCAATGTCAGCTCAATAAAGCTGAAATAAAAATAAATAAATATTCTAGTTTCCCTTGCTCTGTTTTAAAATGTTTGTGATGCAGTTTTTTTGAAATTATTTTTTAGAGCTTTTTCTCAGTAGCACTTACAGATGAGATCCTGCTCTCTATTTTTTGTTTTATTTCTTTATAGCACTAATTAAATTCTAAAATTACAGGAAAGTCACAAAAAAATCAATAGTTCAATATATCTTGGGAGTATATCTTTTGTTACCATTTGGTGAACATAAACTACAGAGATTCTTTTATGTATCTATTCATAAAGAAGGATGGCTGCATGCGTGGATAGGTGAATGGATGAATAAAGAACAAACAGACTGATAGACATTTAAAAAAAGACTAGTAGTATTTTAAAATATATTTAAGATAATTATTAATAAATTAGAGGCTTGATGTATGAAATTTATGCATGGGAGGGGGTGTCCCTCAGCCTGGCCTGTTCCCTCTCCAATCTGGGACCACTTGGGGGATGTCCTATGGCCGGCCAGTTCAAGCCCAAACCCTGTGGGATCAGGCCTAAACCCACAGTTGGACATCCCTCTCACTATCCAGGACTGCTGGTTCCTAACCACTCTCCTGCCTGTCTGCCTGATTGCCCCTAACTGCTTCTGTCTGCCAGCCTGATCACTCCCTAACCACTCCCCTGCCAGCCTGATTGATGCCTAACTGCTCCCCTGCCGGCCCAATCACCCCCATCTACCCCGCCCTGCTGGCCTGATCACTCCCAATTGTCCTCTCCTGCAGGCCTGATTGCCCCTCGCTGCCCTCCCCTGCAGGCTAGGTTTCCCCTAACTACCTTCCCCTGCAGGCCTTGTCCCCCTGCAAGCACCCTTCCCTGCTGGCCATCTTGTGGTGGCCATCTTGTGATGACATTGCATGTGATGCCACCCACATTTTTATTATACAGGATGAAAGCATTTAAGATAAGTCTTACTAACTGGAAGCAAATAACCTTTCTTAGCATGATAGGGCGTTGTTATTTTTTAGTCTATTTTCTTTCATCTAAGCCAGTGGTTCTCAACCTTCCTAATGCTGCAACCCTTTAATACAGTTCTTCATGTTGTGACACCCAACCATAAAATTATTTTCGTTGTTACTTCAAAACTGTAATTTTGCTACTGTTATGAATGGTAATGTAAATATCTGATATGCAGGATGTATTTAGGCGACTCTTGTTAAAGGGTCATTCGACCCCCAAAGGGGTCGTGACCCACAGGTTGAGAACCACTGATTCTAAACCATATGTCCCCAAACACATGGATTGCTGAAAGAAAGAGTTTAGTTTTGGTTGAGTGTAGCTTTTGAAAAATTCAAGTTATATTCTACAGAACTGCCTAATTCCTGGAGTTAGGCTATGCTATAACCCTGCCAGCCTGTCTAATATATATATGCCAATTATATGTATATATATATCAGGGTTTACTCCATCAGGGCTTGTTTCAATATCAAAAGTTTCTGCTCACTTTCCCATTTCCTAAACATGCCCCTAAATGACAGGATCAGAAGCCCCTTGTTCTAGTACCTTCCATGTTACCGTTAGTATGCAGCACGGTCTCTGCTCAGTGTCTTTGCCCCACATTTTCCACTGCAGCATGCTCATCCCTCACCCACTTCCACCCAGGACAGGGGAAGGCACTGGTGAGAACTGGGAGGATTAACTCCATTCACCTGCCTTTCCTCACTGCGATTTGGTCAGGGGAGGCCGAGTACAGTGGCATCCCTTATCCAAAGTTTTGCCTTTAGTGTTTTCAGTTACCTGTAGTCAACTAAGGTCCAAGCATATTTAGTGGAAAATTCCAGGCATAAACAAGCCATTCCTTGAAAAGCGCTGCGCTTTTCTGAGTAGTGGATGAAATCTCGCGAGGGTCCGCTCAGCTAGCAAGGGCAGGATGGGCTCCTTGTCCTGTCTTCTGCTCCCAAGCGGGCCCCACATTTGCTCTGAAACAG
Organism: Murina feae; assembly: GCA_004026665.1. Taxonomy (NCBI): domain Eukaryota; kingdom Metazoa; phylum Chordata; class Mammalia; order Chiroptera; family Vespertilionidae; genus Murina; species Murina feae. The sequence goes on along the minus strand of PVJC01008157.1, from coordinate 19,296 downwards.
AAGGTTAGCCGAGTGCCTCTGGGGTTATCAAAGCGCTGGTGTGGAAGTAGCCCTCATTTCATTTCATAAGGTCTCCGAAGCTCAAGAGTCCTGACGCTGGTGATTCGGGTATGCCAAGGAGAACGTGTAAAGTGCTTCTTTGAAGGAAAAGGTGAGTACAGTACAATAGATATTTCGAGAGAGAAACAGGCCACACTGACATAACTTTTATTACAGTATATTGTTAGAACTGTTCTACTTTATTATTAGCTATTGTTGCCCTCTTACTGTGCCTCATTTATAAATTAAACTTTGACATAGGTATGTATGTGTAGGAAAAACTGTGTTCAGGACCATCCTCTGTTACAGCACCCACTGGCGTCTTTAAACATACCCCCTGTGCGAAGGCGGGGGTGGGGGGGGTGGGGGGTGGTATTGTAGTCCTGACCCAGAACCTTTTGTTTCTTTCCTCGATAGCTACTTTTTAAAAATCCTCACCTGAGGATACACTTACTGATTTTAGAGAGAGGGGAATGGGGAGAAAGAGAGAAACAGCCAGCTAGCTAGGTAGATCCTATATAAAAAAGCCTACTATGCTAAGTGGCCAGTTGTCTGGTTGTCGGTTCAAGCAATCAAAGGGTACTATGCTAATGGCATGCTAAGGCCTTTCAATGCTCAATATGACTTGCACTGACCATCAGGGGGCTGTTGCTCCAACCAGTAGGTTAGCTTGCTGCTGAGGTCTGGGCAGTAGGGACTGAGCGAGACAGGCCAGAGGTGCCCTGAACCCCTCCCACAGTCCCTCCCTGGCTGGCCAACCTGTCCCACCCATCTCTGGCTCCACTCGTTCACTGGGGGGTCCCTTGGCCTGGCCTGCACCCGCTTGCAGTCCCGGACCCCTTGGGGGATGTTGGAGAGCCGGTTTCCAACACCAATGCTTTGATACCCCCAGAGTGAGTCAGATAACCCTCCACTTCAGAGCAAATATGGGGTCACAGATCAGGCTGAGGGACCCCACTGGTGCACGAATTCGTGCAGTGGGCCTCTAGCAGAAAGATAAAGACTGTGAGAAAGAACATTGGTTGCTTCCCTCATGTGTTCCCACCAGGGATCAAACCAGAAACCTAGGTGTGTGCCCTGACTGGGAATCAAACCTGCAACCTTTCAGTGTACCAGACATTGCTCCAACCAATGAGCCACACCAGCCAGGGCAATAGCTCCTTTTTTAACCTTGACAGATCATTCATTTTCTTTTGTTATTTAATGTGGGTACATATGAGAATTTTTTATTATAATGTGTTTTTTTTTTTTATTGTGTACTGGAAAAGGAGCTTCTATAATTCTGTTTTATTCTGTCCCACCAGATCAGGTACAGGTTTAATATCATATTATATTTGCCTGTGTGCAAGTATGAGCATGCACACACACTTACACACATATATACACACTCAAACACTCACCAATAGAAGATGTATGCTGTTTAGAGTTATAAAGTATCTTACTTGCTAAATCCTATTCCAGGCATTAATTAGATTAAAGTTTCATTTTGTTCAAAAGGAAAAATGTCCACCAAATGATAATTTATGCTTCCTCACCATTTTATGAACTTGTGTTATACATCATTTTGGCCAAATGTTGGCAAGTTAATCACAATCTCAGTATGCTTCACTAACTTTAACATTATTTCTGGACTATTGTAAATTCTTCCCCTCACCCAGATCCTCTATTCCAGCTCCAAGAATAACATATCGCCAACCTTTGAGCATTCATTAACTACATGGTATTCGATGAGCTATTCTATAAACCTATAATTTTATTATTAAAATAATTGCTGAATTCACTAAGTAAACAGAGAACAATAGACTCTATAAAACATAATATTAAATTAAATTAAAATTCCATAATGAGTGGCAGCTGAAGGGTAATAGTGGATGATGTTCCCCTAAGGCTGGCAGCAGTCAAGGAATTCATTTTTCAGCTTTAAAATTAAAGCAACATGGCAAAAGCTGCTTGTGCCTTAAACCTATAACTATTTTATATTAACATCTTTAACCCATATCAAACATGGCATTATAAAACTATTATAAAAATGTTACTGTCACTTGAATGAATTGATTTTTTAAAAATATATTTTATTGATTTTTTACAGAGAGGAAGGGAAAGAGATAGAGAGTTAGAAACATCAGTGAGAGAAACAAACATCTATCAGCTGCCTCCTGCACACCCCCTACTGGGATGTATCTGCAACCAACGTACATGCCCTTGATCGGAATCAAACCTGGGACCCTTGAGTCCGCAGGCCGACGCTCTGTCCACTGAGCCAAACCGGTTAGGGTAATTGAATTGATTTTTATTTTTCTCTTCCATCTTTTTTCTCCCTGAAATATAATGATGAGATACTGGTCTGTCTGAAAATCAGTGTATCTGGTGCTACATACTCTATGCTGCTTATATGAAAATACTAGTATTCCTCTAATGTTAAACATTAATTAAACACATTAGTACATGTTCTACCACTAATTAAATAAGTTGGAAAGACATTGCCTGCTGAAACCCACATTCGAATATGCACAACTGTCATTATCAGGTTAAAAAGTCACAGCCTGTCTGCAAATGTTTAACTTGATTAAAACTGGTAGTTACCAACATTTTGAACTTGCTGAATTTCTATATTTCAGAGCTAATCAAGAGTGTTTATTTTGTTGGTTAGAGAAGTATTCATAGAAGGATTCTCTGAGGATACCTAAGGTGATGGTGAAGCGTAAGTTTAGCAAAGCAAGCGCAGGCTGAGGTAAGATTTATATTGGCAGTCAAAACGTGTAACCAGCTTTTTACCTACCACACTGGTACTGACCATTCAGAGGAAACCTATTTTGTGAAATTGGACCTGGATCCTAGAGATGGATCCTAGAACCCTTCTGGCCTGGCTCAATCCCTCTCCTCTTGGATGTTTAGCAATTAGCATATAAGTATTTGACAGTTTTACCAGAATCACCAGTGTATTGCAGAATGTCATCTTTGTATAAGACTGACTGGCTTAGGGGACAAATCTGAGAAAAAGAATAGACATCGGAGGAGATGTGTTGTCTTGATTAGTAAAATTTTATTAAATTAAACAAGCTGAACTGTTTTGTCTTGTGAAAGTTCACTAAGAAACCCTCTTCTTAAGGCAGACATAGAGGCAGTCCCTGTAGTTGGATGATGGAATCTCTTCTGATTGTGTCAAGGTGTCACTCCCTAATATTCTTTCTTTCAAAGTTGATAACTGATGACTAAGCAGATTACTTTTGTCTGGAATACAAAGCTCAAATTCTTAATTTAGAATCTCCCAGAAGCTAATGCTGAGACATAGATTTCAGTACTAGTACTTTTAGGGAGAGGTATAAGGAATTCTCAGGAGAATGAGGAAGTGATACAGGGAAGAAAAGGCAGTTCAAGTATGTGGCATTGAGTCAGTCACCACAATAAGAACTGCATCATCATTCCTCTTAACACCAGACTCAGCATCATGTCTCTCAAGGGTAAAAGTTCTGTGCTATTTACTTATAAGATAGTTTCTGGGGGTCATTGATTGAGGGCTAACTCAGGGGAGATGAGTGAGGTTAATTCACTCATTCTTCTTTTTTCCTGTAAGTACACACAGATCCTCTTTCCCATTTTCTGAGGGAAAAATGTACTCAGACCCAGAACTGCAGAAACCAGCACCTGGAAAGGTCAGAGACATATAGGTGGCCATTACCAGCTTCTATTTTTTTTTTTTTTTAGGGCTGCTAGTTAGGCTGAACTAGGGTGGCCTCAACCAGTCTCAGTTAAAAGACAGACAATAAAAGTACTTTAATCAAATTACCTATAAGGTAATCTAGTATAGGATAGTGACCTAGGCTCAAAACAAAGAACTCAAGAGAATGGTGAGGAAATGTTTCCGTGTAGCTTATAATCTTCTATCTATATAAAAGGCTAATATGATGTGTCCCTCTGCCCATCAGATTGGTCACTATGATGTGCACTGACCACTGGGGGGCAGAAACTCAATGCAGGAGCTGCCATGATGTGCACTGGCCATTTACAGAGAAACAGCACCATGGACCTGGTACTAACAAAGCAACACTTGGCTTCCCCCAAGCAGGACACAAGCCCTGCCACCACCCCAGAGCAACACCCCACCAAATCGCAGCCTATACTCCTGAGACACTATGGTGCAAAATTTGTGGCTCACAGCCCTGCCCAGCCCCAGAATGGTGGCTGTGGGTGCTGGGTACTGACGTCGCATAGCAACACCCGGCTTTCTCTCCCTAGCAACTAGCCTCCTTCAAGTTTCTTCAGTCCAGGAACAAGACCTGCTTTATACCCAGGTGGAAACATTTCCCACTTTAACGAAATATCTGTGAAGCATTTTCCTGTGCCTCATCTCATTTGATCCTCATAGAAGTCCTAGAATAGGTAAATAGGAGACTCAGTAGAATCCTATTGTTATTAGCAGGAAAATGGAGATTTAGAAAGCTTAGAAACTTGACCCGACTGAAATGATGTAAGAAATGGTGGGCCTTGAAAATGACTTCAGGTTTTCTCACTATGCAGAATTTAGTCAAACACTGCTGCAGTTAAATATTTTATCCTTTGTTCTTCCTGCATGATCTACAATAATAATTTGCTTCTTGTTGATATTTACTGCTGTGTTGCTGACAATTACCTGAAAGAGAAGTTGGGATGCTTCACAGCGCTGGAAAAAGTTTAGCTAAATTAGAAAGCAGGTATAATTAAGCAAGTTTATTTATATATAAATATCTCACTGGCGTCAATCACACACATGTGTTTCAATCTGTCATTATTGATCATGAATTTGGTTGATACTTCTATTATAGAGAAAGGGTGAATAGTGATATTAAAATATTTCTTCTGAATAATGTCCTTTCAATGTGCACAAATTTGTGTACTGGGTCACTAGTTAATTCTCTTTTGAATCCATTCTAACCCAGGCTTTGTGCCCTGAGAATGGAAATAGAAAGGGCAGTCCTTGGGAGACTGTGCATGGAGTTGGATCAGTGAGGTATCATTGAAGAGGTGGACATATTTGTGTGAATACAAAAAGATAGCTTTCAACAGCAACATCATATGTTAGCAATGGGTTGATGAGCTATGAACTGGTTTTCCCCACTTGATTATGATGGCTGAGTGAATATCTGGCACCATGGTCCTGGCATGTGTAATAATTCTGGATGAGTGAGGCACCAAATTGGTTAGTGGATTTCCTAATTAGCTGGAATACATGTACCTGAACTAAATGTATTTTGAGTTGAAAAATGAAGGGAAAAACTCATAATGCAAAATAATTAAATAACCGATGACAAAAAGAGAGCTTACTATCAAAAGACCTTAATTATTTAATTAAAATATCAAATAAATTTTAGAAAATAAAATTCATTTTTTAGAACCACTTAAAATTATCTAATTTAATATGTGACATGTTTGAATTAACATAGCTTCCCTAGTTTCTAATTATTCTATAGCTCAGAAAATATAGATCACTTCTGCCACACACAAAAAAAATATTTCTGCATTTATGTGCTCTAGTGTTATTCCACCATTTCATCACCAGGAACCAACCTTTGTAACATCTTTTTCATGTTCTTTACTCTGTTCCAGGCTATAAGTTCTAGGACACTGTCATACTCACTGGATCACTGTTCTATTCCTAGTGCCAGGCACAATGGCCACTATACAGTGAGCACGTAGTAGACAATTGTTAGAATAAATGACCAAAAATGAGTATATGTATAAAAAGTTTCATAAATTAACTTAATACTACTCCTCTTGTGGGCTTATGTTTATTACTTTATAAGGTGTTTTATTACAGGTGAGTTAGCAGTATGTATGCCCATATTTTTGGATGACCCAAATTTTATTCATTTAAAAATAATGTTTTTAATTTTAAAACTTGGATAACCATTCTGGCAGGTGTGTGTGTGTGTGTGTGTGTGTGTGTGTGTGTGTGTGTGTGTGAGAGAGAGAGAGAGAGAGAGAGAGATACTACTTACAACTTTAATATGCAAATTGACCCTCATGCGCTCACAAGATGACTGCCTATGACCAGGCTGGCAGGAGGGTTAGTGAAGGACGACCAAATGACTGAACAGCAGGCTTTGTGGGGCAACCAGGTTGGCAGAGGGGCTGTGAGGGGTGACCAGGACAGGAGAGGGGCAATTGGGGGTGACCAGTTTGGCAGGGGGGGTAGTTGGGGCAATTAGGGTGGCAGGAGGGCGCAGTTAGGAGCCAGCAGTCCAGGATTATGGGGGATGTCTGACTGCCAATTTAAACCCGATCCTGGGGATCGGGCCTAAACCGGCAATCAGACATACCCCAAGGGGTTCTAGATTGGAGAGGGTGCAGGCTGGGCTGAGGGGACAATCCCCACCCCCTCCAATGCATGAATGTCATGCAATGGGCCTCTAGTATGTTATAACAGTGGGTAAATAAACTTATTTTTCATTTATGGAAATTAGTGACATATAAAGAAAATGAAGGACTAAAGATTTAAAACTTTGTCAGTTTTGCTATGTCAGTAAAAGGTGTGAATTTTGTTTCATCAGAGGCATGAGTGAGGTACTAGGCTAAGCGGTGGATGGAGAGCTAAACTGGTCTGCATAATAAATTAAGGGACTTTTTTTGCGTTTTTTTTGTTTTTGTGTTTGCTTTGGCTGGGGAATGGAGGAAGCAAGAAACTCATGGGTAAGGATGTGCTGGGTCCTGGGCAAATGGGTACTAAGAGATTGGAGCTGTGAAGGAGTTACAAGGTATGAGAAAAAAAGACAGTGTTATGGGTCTTCAGAGGAGAGGAGATATGAAGAGAAAAAAATAAAATTTGCATTGAGCCTTAGATAATAAAAGGAATCCAATCACATAATAATGGGAAATCCATTCTATTCAGAGTAAGAAGATGCAAAAAAAATAGATATAGGAAAATGCATGGGAAATATGAAGAAATAACATGAAATTCTTAAATGTTGTAGTGTGGGAAGAAGAGAAATAGGTGAATAAATTTTAAGGCTAGAATATAGGGTCAAGTTTCAGAAACCCAAATTGTCAGTCCTAGGAGCTCTGAGGGATTGGCCAAGAGGGATGCTTTGAAGTTTTTTGTTTTGTTTGTTTGTTTGTTTGTTTTGTTTTGTTTTGGTGGGGGTTGGGGAGGGGGTGAGCACCTGGAGAGAGAGTAGCAGGAACTTTTGGAGCTCTACTTCAGCAATATAAATCCTTTAACTCTGTGTTGAATATTTTGCATAAGAATACTTGGGAAAGCTAAAGTCCTTAAAGAACTCACTTGAATTAGAGGTATTGCTGAGAAATGGCTTGTGGTATGGGTGCATGTCCTAAAGATTTCAGATATAGAATGTACAGAACAAGGCAATGCAATACCCAGTCTTTCCCATATGTTAATGGCACTGACACTTTCAATCTTGTTGAAGGTGAATCATAGGAGTCATTTCAGATATCATACTTTTATTTATCCTACATAGTTAACCTATAGCTCCTTAATTTCCTCACTGCTTCCTATCTGCAACAATGCCTGGCCTCTGGCTGTTTCTCCTGATTTTATCCTTGCTTGCTTCCAGCTCATCTCCACTGAACAGCCAGAGATCATTTAAAAAAAAACAAACCCTGAATTCAATGTTTATAATTCTTCACTGTAAATATATCAGGGACATGTTATATATACTGATGATTCCTTACTGTGAAATGCAAAGTCCAGTATTATCTGGTCCATGTAATTCTAGAACTCGTTATACTCTATCCATACTATCTTTTTTAATATTTAGGAACATTCCCACTTACAGGGCTTTGCAGTTTTTTGTCTTTCTTACTGAAATGAAACATTTTGTGTTGTTTTTAGCTTTGTTGCATGGCAGGCTCTGGCTCATCCTTTAGTTGTCAGTTCAAATGTTATTTCTTTATATGACTTTCTTAATTTACCTAGTGTACTCACACCACTCCCAACATTTTATTCTCTATCGTATCAATTTTTAAAAAAAGTCTTTTTGGTGATTAATACAATTTTTCTCACATCACTATTTTTTTCTTTTAATATGGCATTTTAAAGCATCATGTTTATGTATTTTTACTTGTTTATTTTCTTCCAAGATGTTGATTCCATGCTTTGACCTTTCTTATATCAAGGACCTGGTAAATTATCTGGCACATGGATTTGTTCCCTAAGCATTTTAAAAATCAGTGGATATATGATCGCAACAAAACAGGGAAAGTTATTAAAAGTGACTATAACATATCCTTTTTGACATACTAGGAGAATCATGATATTGGTGATGGAAAGATTATGAGGAAGGGAGATTAGCAAGATAACCATGAGGTTCACGAGTTAATATAGCTGATTTTATCATATAGGCTTTAGAAGTATGAAGCTCTATGGGGATATAAAGGTAAATAAAGCATGTTTCTATTTCTAGTATTTCCCATTTAGTAGCTGATCGCTCTGTGCATGTAGGCAACTGTGGAGAGGCACTACAGTAACTGTCCTCAGTTACAGTTTTAGTTCCTGTGACCCACTAGAGTGTAGGCTCCCAGATTGCCCTGATCAAGAGTGTTCTCATAGCTCATAAGAGAAATCACCTCCCAGGTTGGAAATGTACACATCAGGGTCTAAGCAGAAGAGCAGATGACAGATTCAAGTAGGTTACATTAGGCATCATAGAAAAGCGTGGGCAGGGTTAATAAAAATCAATATGGGATGTAAAGCACCATATGGTCCTGTTACCACTTACAGGCCTATAGGAATAGCAGGAGGGCACAGTTGCCTAAATGGAGTGAGCCTGGTGTTCAGTAGAGAGGATACTAATAGAATAAAAAAGTTCACTTTATTTCTCTACCCTCCATGATAAGGTACCGATACTGCTGATTGGCCAACTCACTCAGAAACCAGAGGATAAGAACCTGTTGCTGTGTTATATAAAATCCTACCTCCTAAAAGACAGAGAGGAGTTAAGTAGCTTGAAGTTCCAATGTTTTGTCCTTATCTATATCCATTCATTTTAAAAGAATAAAATGAAATAAATAAAAAGCCCGGTACATAGTAATTCCTCATTAAACATTTAAAAAATGAGTAGATGAATGATAAGTAGGATGTAATACCACAGAGGAAAGTTGTTAAAAGATACCACAAGATATCCTGTCATAAAGACTAGGAAAATGGTGATATCTGAGGGTACTTGAGAGGCAAACAATTCTAGCACAATTTTTCTTTCATTAGCTGCAATTACTTCAATAATGTATTTCTGTAGTTACCAGTTATAGAGTTCCTACTATATACAAAGCATCATTCTAAACTCTTTAAAAGTGAGTGAGAGAGGAAGCTGAGACACAGGCATTAAAAAGTGGTTTAAAAAATGGTTATCTGTCTCAGGCTGCACAAATGCCAAGTATTGGACCTGGGACTTGGACTCATAGCTTTCAAATTCAGAAATCAGTCACCTTATTAAAGGATATTGTTTCTTTACATTGCATACCAATGACCCCTTTCTCCCTATGGCCATTAATTTCCCACTCTTATTGTCCTTTTTAATCACTCTTATTGTCTTTTTCTCCTATAAAATGAAAAAAAATAGATGATATGATTTTATACTAATTCTGGGGTTCTAAGTATCTAGATAGGCTGTCATTATTAGTGTAATATTATAGTATAAAAATGAATAAAGGTTTAGAGGAAAAACATGAAAAATGCCAAGGTTAACACAAAATCAGTGAGAATTACTCCTCCATGTAACCTGGGTCCTAAATAAATATTTAGGAAATAAGCACCATAGAATATGTCAATAACACATTTACCTCAGTGGAAGTGACTACATTATAGTGGGTAATGTACTTTTTATGAGTTGAAACTTGGTTTTTTACTGGGTGATTTATCACATAGGCAGTGAAGCAGACTAATTAATAATGAAATAGATATCACCAAGTTTTAATGCCTGTCCTTTCATTATATTGGTTTTCTGAGGTTGGTGTCATGTGATACCAGAGAGTCTCTCTGAGATTCATGGACCAAACAATATTTTAGAGTTCCTAAAAAACAGGAATTACCATATTTTAATACGTATGAATGTGATTCATGGAAAACAACTTAGAATTGGACCAGAAGTAGGAGAAACCTATGTTTGAAGGTGAGCTCTGCCATTTCCAGGCCATGAATGCAGGGTATTTTACTTAAGCCTGTGAGCATATTTTATTAGTTTTTGTGAAGATAAGATTATATAGGTTAGGTAAAGTTCTTAGCATTGTGCTTGATCTGTAGACTACATTTATTAAGTGTTGGTTGAAATTATTTAATACAGGATAGGCAATGTCAAGCATTATATAAATTCTTTCTTTTCATTTAGCAGAAATTCTTACAATTAAAAACAGACAATAGTTAAGCAACTGAGTAACATCGTTTACTTAATGCTATAATTTACTTGAATACAATTAACTTTCACTGTAATGTTCTTTTTTGATGTGTTTACCAGCATCCTCTTTCATTGGATTAAAACAAACAAATAAGGAAAACAAACTTCCTCTAAAGTTCTTAGAATCTCTCAGTAACTCTCTCTTAGTTTATTTTTCAAGTTATGTAGGTTTAGAGGCTAAGTAGGGTAGCCCAGCTGATGTGGCTCAGTGGTTGAGCATTGGTTTATGAAGACACATACCCGGATTGCAAGCTTGATCCCTAGTGGGGTGTGTACAGGAGGCAGGTGATCAATGATTCTCTCTCATCATTTGATGCCTCTATCTTTCCCATTCCCTTCTTCTATGAAATAAAAAAAAAATAGTACATATTTTTTAAAAAGAGCATAAGGTAAAAATTGGAGTAGCAAAGTAAATATACCATACATACTCTTACTCAAGGGGGCAAAGTATTAGATGCAGAATAAGGGACTGTTAGTGACTATAAAGGATAATTTAACAAATACTGAAATATAAACCCAGAATATAATCTAATCTAAAAAAAGAGTAATATGCAAATTGATCCTTATTCTGTGACACCCACAAGCCATGCTCACAAGCCACGCCCACCAACCAATCAGGAACAAGTATGCAAATTGACTCAGCTAAGATGGTGGTGACCACAGAGCTGGAGATGCCCCAGGCAATGGAAGAAGCCAGGGCCCTGTGGGCCCTGAGCTCTACTAAAGGCTACAAAGTTTCAATTACAGAAAATAAACAAACCCCAGATACCTGCTGGGCTGGGACCTTGGATTGCCAGTGGCAACCCAGGATTCAAGCAGGAGACCAAGGCAACAAAGTTTCAATTATAGAAGTTGAATAAATCCTAGATACCTGCTTCCAGCTAGACACCCCAGTAGGGACCCAAACCCTGAAGGGGCTGTGGGCAGCCTGAAACAGCCATTAGCACCTCACCCAGGCTGGCCAGGCATGCCAGCAGGTGGACATCCCCCGAGGGGTCCCAGACTGTGAGAAGGCACAGGCTGGGCTGAGGTACCCCCTCGAGTGCATAAATTTTTGTGCACCGGGCCTCTAGTTTTATTATAAAAACACTAGTGGCCCAGTGTATGAAATTCATGCATGAGGGGAAGGGGGTTCCCTCAGCCCAGCTTGCACCCTCTCCAATTGGGGACCCCTTGGGGGATGTCCGACTGCTGGTTTAGGCCCTGATCCCTGTGGGAAAATACCAGCTTGCAGATCCTAAACCGGCAGTTGGACATCCCTCTCACAATCTGGGACCACTGTCTTCTAACTGCTCACCTGCCTGCCTGCCTGATCTCCCCTAGATACCTCTGCCTGTTGCATCATCCCTAACTACACTCCCCTGCCAGCCTGATCTTGCTCCCAACTGCCCTCCCCTGCTGGCCTGTTTTTCCCCCACTTCCCTCCCCTGCTGGCCTGATCACTCCTAATGACCTCAGCCTCAGCCCCACCACCATGGCTTGGTTGGAAAGAAAGTCAGACTTCCAGAAGATGCCAGTTATCCTGGCCTAATTAGCATATTACCCTTTCATTAGTATATATAGATTATATAGGACAGGATTGTTTAAATGGAGAAGAAAAGCCTTTTTCAACAGAAGGAGATGCTCTTGGCAGACAAAAACACATGATCCCTGTATCTGGACTGATAGGCAGCCACATGCACTCTACTGCTAAAGCAGTCATTCAAAAACTAAACCACTTTCTTACACCTTACACCAAACAGCTTTTGCCCTTAAAACCCCTCCTCAGTGCCCACCTTAGGTTCTGCCTTTGTAATTTACCCAGATTAGGTTGTGACTGGTCGGTTTCTATGCCAGTCAGCATCAAAAGCTCCACCTCCTAGGTAGTCATTGGCTCCTAGCACTTCACCCAGATTTGGTTCTGATTGGTCAGTTTCTATGCCAGTCAGTGTCTCTGGGTCCATTTCTGGGCCTACTCAAAGAGGTGGGACTGATCAGCAGCCCTGCAGAGGCCTGGAGAGAAACAGAGGCATAGCTGCTGGTGAAGCCCAGAGAGAAAGAGAGAGGCAACGGCTGATCAACAGCTGCCACTGAGGCTGTCAGACCCTCTCTCTCTCTCTGCAGGCCGCTCTCTGAGTCTAATCTGTAGCCCCCTTGGCAGTCAGTGCTGGGTAGTGTCCTGCAATCACAACCCAGCACTGACTTCTGGTGTTAGGTCAAGCCTTCAGTCATTAGGGACCCTGGCTCTCTATATATAGATACACTCAATGAAAAGATTTAGTAATATTTAAATATATAAAGTAAAAAGTGAAAGTGAGCACCTTTCCCCCAAAATCTCATTTTTCCATATCTTATCTAATAAAACAGTAATATGCAAATTGACCATCACAAGATGGCTTCCCCCATGTGGTCAAAAATGGCTGCCACAAGATGGCCAGCAAGGAAGCACAGTTGGGAGGGACCCAGGCCTGCAGGGGAGGGCAGTTGGGGGGGACCATCCTGGCTGGAGGAGGGCAGTATAGGTATGTTTGTGTGGGGCTATGGATGCTATCTCCTTCATATAATTAAAACACCTGCTTGCAGATCCTGAGCTCTTTCTCTTTGATGGCAATTTTTATGGTGGACACACTGTAAGGTGAAGCTTCAGTGACTCACATCCTGTATAATCTTTATTCTTTGAGTGCTCTAGATCATGTGGCTTACTTCTTGCCAACAAAACATGGCAAAGATTATGAGATAGTCACTCCCATTATGATTATTCCATCTTTTCTAGGTCTCCATTGTAGCAGACTTGAGGGGGAGAGTCTCCTGTTGGCTTTGGAAAAGTAAGCTGACTTGATGTGAAAATACCTGTCAGAGAGTCTGTGATAGGAGGTATGATTTTAGAAGCTGAGAGTTGCCACATCTGATATCAAAAAACAGGCACCTCAATCCTACAGCTGAAAGGAACAGAATTCTGTCCCTGAACTTGGAAAAAGAACCTGAACTCCTAAAAGAAAAGGGGTCTGGCCAATATCTTAAATAATGGAAGTCTTCCACTATAAGATAACAAATAAGATGCTGTTGTGGGAATTTTACTGATGACCTCAAACTGCTCACTCCTGGTAGCCTCTGGATAACTGTTCTCATTTTCTGATTTGTTCATCACCGGAAGTGAATTTCACATTATAGTGGTATTTTTCCTTCCTCCATCACATATATACTCCATATGTGGTAATAGTAGGTAAGCAGGAGTAACTGAGAGAAGGTTCAAGTGCCTACATAATGCACCTGGAGCCTATTGAAGAATCAAGCTTTGCAGTTTAGTTCTACCAAATTCCTGTATGGAGGGTGATTTTCAATCTGATTCCAAATGAAAGCACTTTCTGGTTTCCTTTGAAGCACTCCAGTGAGTGCTTCACATAGGCATCTTGGTATAAAGGTGATCCAGTTGGAAAAATACAGATCAAGTTTGTTCTCCAAGAATTCTTGGGCATTTTACAAGTCAGGACATTGATTTATTCACTTTATTTTAAATTTATAATTAGACTAGGGGCCCGGTGCACAAAATTTTGTGCACTCGGGAGGACCCTCAGCCTGACCTGTCCCCTCTTGCCATCTGGGACCCCTCTGGGGATGTCCACCTGCTGGCATGCCTGGTCAGCCTGGGTAAGGGGCTGATGGCTGTTTGCAGGCTGGCCAAGCCCCCCAGTGTGGACCCTCACCCCATTTGGGTGTGGCCAGCCTGGGTGAGGGGTTGAGGGCTGTTTTCAGGTTGCCCATAGCCCCTTCAGGTTTTGGGTCCCTACTGGGGTACCTGGACAGCTTGTGTGAGGGGCTGATGGCTGTTTGCAAGCTTTCAGGCTGCCCACAGCTCCCATTGACCCAACGTCCCAGCAAGGCTGGCTGGAAGCAGGTGTCTGGGGTTTATTTATCTTCTATAATTGTTACACTGTTCCTTTAAGCCAAGGTCTAGGCAGGAAATGGAGCCTTATGTTGGCTTCAGCTCTGTGGCTTCTATAATTGAGACAATGTTGCAAATATGTTGCCTGGAGCCGAGAGAAGCCCAGGCGGCCAGCAAACAGTTTTACTCCTGCTGCAATGGAAGCTGCCTGTTTACTCAGTTCCGTGAGTGCTGGCCTCCATCTTGGCTGGGTTAATTTGCATACAGCCACTCTGATTGGCTGGTGGGCGTGGCGTAGGCATCCCAAAGAAATGGTCATATTATGCTTTTATTAGATTAGATATTATTACAATACAATAATTTACTATTATGAATTACATAAATTAAGATGTGAAATATAGTACTCTTATAATCCGAACTTTAATTTAAATTCTCACTTATTCTTGCTGATATTTCCAAACACTGCTTCTAAACTTTAACTATATTATCTAATAAAAGTAATATGCAAATTAGGCATCACTCCATCACAAAGATGGCCGTCTCTATGGTCACAAGATAGCCACCCCATAGCCACAACATGGTAGTACCAATAGCCACATCCTATCTAATAAAAGAGTAATATGCAATTAGGCATCCCTCTGTCACAAAGTTGGCAGCCCTCATAGCCACAAGATGGTGGCACCCAGGCAGGCTCAGCCCCACCATTGAAGTGGTCAGGCCAGTTAGCCAGGCAGGTGGCAGGAGAGGCAGGGGGCCTGAGGGACGAAACAGGTGATCAGAGGGGGTTGGGGGTCCCCTGCCTAGGCCAGAGGGCTTCATCAGAGGCCTCAGGCATGGGCAAGGGTGGATCCAGTGATCAGAGAGGGCAGTGGCAGAGCCAGTGATCGGAGGGCTATGAGGGTGCCCTACCCATGCATAAGGCTGGGCCAGAGGCCTCAGGCCTGGGCAGGGGCAATGCTGGAGATCGCAGGGGCCTGGGCTCTGTAGAGCCAGCCATCAGAAGGGCAGGGGCTGAGCCTGCAATTGCAGTGGTCTGGGCACCAGTGGAGCTGGCAAAGCAGTGGCCTGGGGGTCCCTGCCCAGGTCTGTAGCCTTGGCCAGAGGCTGTGCCAGTGGGGCAAGGGCAGAGCAGGCAATGGCAGAGGCCTGGGCTCTGTGAAGCTGGCAATCAGAGGGTTCTGGGGGTCCTCTGCCCAGGCCTGCATCCTTGGCCAGTGGTTACAGGCCTGGGCAGGGGTGGAGCTGGGATTGGAGGGGCAGGGGTGGAGCCAGTGACCGGAGTGAACTACAGAGGAAACACCTTTCTTACCGCTCATTGGCTAAGCTCCCTGTATGCCACTGGTAATATTCTTAGTAACTTGGGTAATCAGAATCCAAAAAGGCAATCTAGGGTTTTTCCACCACACTCCTGGAGAAAAGAAATGAAGGTCCACTGCTGGAGGGCTAAGAATGTCATATCCTGCCCTAGCCAGTTTGGCTCAGTGCATAATGCCTCAGCCTGCTGACTGCAGGGTGTGGGTTCAGTTGTGATCAAGGGCATTTACCTAGGTTGCAGGCTCCTCCTCCCCGGCCGGGGCCCAGGTCAGAGCTCATGCAGGAGGCAACCAATAAAAGTGTTTCTCTCACTTTGATGTTTCTCTCTGTTTTTCTCTTCCACATTCTCTAAAAATCAAGTGAAACATATCCTCAGGTGAGGATTAAAAAAAGAAAGAAAGAAATGTCATATCCTATGAAAGATACACATTGAAAATGCCTAAAGAAAGTTGTCATTTCTTCATGGTGAAGGGACTAGAGTCCGTGATGATGAAAACACGTTGGTGGCTGCGGTGACTGGCAGTGGTTGCAGCAGTGGGGTGATGGAGCTGGTGGCTTCCCCTGATTAGCCTGGTTGCCTCCCACAAAGGAGGCCAGACTGCGGCTTAGGCCCACACTGCAAGGGGAGCAGGGAGTGAGCCTCAGCCTTCAGTAGGACACCCCCTCAGTGCTCCCAATATGTGAGAGGGGGCAGGCTGGGCTGAGGAACCCTTCTCCCCACCCCCCACCCCGCCAGTGCACTTGGCCCCTAGTATGTATACATAAAACCAAGTACATATTTCTTACATAAAAATGGAGAAATGCTATACACTTTTACCAGATACAAATACAAAATAACATCTCTTGAGCTTAAATAAGTAAATATATACTGTTTTGTTGACTGCGTTGTAATGCATTGTATGTACTCACATGCACATATGCACCTACAGGTACACTCTTGTGTGTGCATATATGCATGTATATGTATTATGTATTATATTTAGTTTCATTTAGTTTTTGTTACTTCTTTTCTCCTCAGAAATGCATACTTATTAAAATTGAATAAATATGTATTTTTTAAAATGGAAAAATAATGTATGCTTCCAACATTCAAATAAAATACAATAACATGGTATAAAGATATACTTTCTTAATAAAGAAAATGAGTGAGATATGTTGTACACTATTAAAAATTATTGTTTTGTCCAGAAGTTGTTAGCTCTTCATTCCAGAGATAATACCTTGGCATAATAATTATTTATGCAGACCTCCATGGACAAATTCAATATACCCCCTCTTTTTCACTATGCATTATTTTTCTTAGCTCATTTTTGAAATATTGGTAAATAGCTTTATGCCAATACTAGCAATATCTGGGTAGCAATTTTAACCTAAATTTGTCTATATGTTGAATTTAAGGGAAGTATTTAATTCTAGCTTCAATCATACCCATCATCTATTAGGGACAACTCTTAGAATTGTCCAATATATGGATTCTAATAAGGGAATATAATATAGTAATTATCTCATTTTCTAGAATATGCTTATTTCTGGGAAGATAATAAAAGGCCCACATTGCTTCTCGGTTTGTCTTGGATGAGATGTATAACTTCTGGAAGCGCTGGCTGAATTTCTTTCGGGCAGTCATTTTTCTTTCTATGCACAAGGAAGGTTTTTACTAATCTCATAAAGAAACCCAATCTCCAGACTGTCTCTAAAGTTTCAATACTAATCAATTAGTTAAATCAACAACCCTAAGAGAAGCTGCTGAGAATTCTCAGAAAATCAGGTCAGAAATCAATCTCAAAGTAATGCTAGTAGAGAAAGCTGATTTGTGTGCTGTAGGTGGTATAGGATGTGACGGGGGATTGGGAGGGTTTGCGATGTGTCCACCGAGCTAGTCTGAGCCTCAGTTCCCGGAATTTCCTTTATTGCATGCTTCCATGAGAGAGGGCAACTAGGGGGGTTCTGTGGGATATTTTAAAAGCAGAAGAGAAGCAGCAGGCACTTTGCAGCTCACACACTGATTGTGACTCTCCTTGGTGGGAGGCAGTAGTTGAGCCTGCAATTTTTCACTTTTTCTGGAATTCTTCCTTAGCTTCTTTGACCATGTCTGTATGCTTAGCTTTGTGAGAAAGGCTCCAGTTTCTGCAAGTTTAGTGGGCTTTGAGGTATAGGGTCTGTTTTTAACTGACCCTGGGATGATTAGGGCAGGGAGTAGTGATCTAGGAACCCAGTGAAGGAGGTGAGTAGGAGTACAAGTTCTGGATTGGTTAGTTTACGTATAGGCACCCTCCGAAGTGAGTTGTTTACCATTCTGGGAGAGGCAACTCACCCAGGGTTAGCAAAGTCCCAAAATGTTAAAGCATCAGAAAACAACAACAACAGTGGAATTATTAACACACACAAATACACGCATATGTAAATTTTGTATTCTTTTTTCTGGACTATGGGCCATATTTTTTACAACACTATCATTGTGTTAATGCATAGCCTGTTGTTCTCAAGAAATATTTTAGTTATGTTATTTATTCAAACCAACACAAAAAATTCCATCCAAACTCTTTATACAGTCTATCTTCTCTCTAGAAATCATGCCAGCCTAATCAAGAAGATATTCTCATTAATATCTGATATACATAAACTTGTTGCTCTTTGGCTTATCTTATTGATTTATTTTATAATAAAAAACAACTTACTTGACAATTCACTTGTTATATAATTAGTTCTTTCCTTTACTACCAATGTTTCACAAACTCTTTATACTCAACATGACAGAAAATGTATTTTGCTTCTTTGAAACTCTAAAGTATATTTTATTATTTCAATTGCTCAATTGTTTTCAATTTGTCAAGAGTTTCACTATATAAACAAGTTAATATTTCACCAATTCTTTTATTAAAAACCAATATTATTATTAGCTTCTAGCAACCATAAATTTTAAGTCTTTATTCTCTTACATGGAATGTTTGAGGTTGAAAGCATTTTGTTTCTAGGTTGAGATGGTATAATATATACCACTTGCTGAACTTGATATCATAGGCACCTTATTATAATTAACATTAAAAGTAAAACAATAATTTTAATTATGTAGAATGTCAGTGAAAATGGTATAATAAAAGCTTCCAAAAATTATCTCCTCTATAAAAGCAATTGGAGTTCTTGTAAAATATCAGAATCAACATTCTTAGAACAATGAAAATTATTCTAAGTCTTGTAGAAATCTGGAGAGCGTTATTGCAACAAAATAGGTTGAATTTTAAGTAACTACTAGTAGAGGCCTGGTGCATGACATTTGTGCACTCGGGGTGTGGAGCAGTGTCCCTCAGCCTGGCCTGCGCCCTTTAGCAGTCCGGGAGCCCTCGGGGGATGTCCAACTAATGCCTTTAAACTTCAGTTGGATATCCTTAGAGCTGCTACAGAGGCAGAAGAGGTCCCCACCACCGCTGCTGTGCTCACCAGCCATCAGCTAGTTTGTGCTGTACACAGAGGGAGCACACTGACCACCAGGGGGAAGCTCCTGCATTGAGCATCTGCCCCCTGGTGGTCAGTGCATGCCATAGTGACTGGTTGTACCACCATTCGGTAGATTTGCATATTACCCTTTTATTATATAGAATAACTTGTTCTATCTCCATTCCCTGTCAGCTCCTTAGAAGCTTTGAAAACCAACATCCCATAGTCAGGATAAAATTTAGTATCCTGGCAATCCCTGGAGTG